>CM043016.1:55724063-55828776 GCA_023690525.1 Holotrichia oblita | reverse complement strand
TATGTATTTTCCTAGACAAACGTTTAGCTTTATACGAATCAAAAAATGTAATTCAAACTAAAGTTATCCTCAATAAAACGCTAGGAAAAATAAAATTCCCACTAAATCAAATCAATATCTAATTTTCTAGCAAGTCAATATTTTGAATCTTAGGTACAGAATTATAGAACAATCTCCAGTACATATCTAACTATGTACATACCTATGTTTTGTTAGTAGTAATAGTACTTAGAAAGGCTGTTCCTTTCACAATTTTGTCCGACAACTTCTGTTCTCGTGTAATCGAATCTTCTGCCGGGTTTCGTCGTGTAATCGACGTTTCGCTGTCCATGCTGCCAGCTTCTTCAGGATCTGCTATCAGACCAGTCTTATACCAGCTTCTTTAGAATCTGCTAGCAGACAAAAACGTCCATTGAAATTGCGACAATATGGTAAAACCCGGAAGAATATTCTACTACAAGTGACACCGGCCGTGAAAGCCTACGGAATCACAACTTTTGTTCTCATGCAACATTTGTAAAAATTGATAAATAAAGGAAAAGCATAATTATAATTTTTGATTTCCATTAATCAATTGGTAAATCAGGATATCCGGCTTTTTGGTCGATTTGAAGTGTTAATAGGTTCATAAAGCTCGAAGAGAAATTAAGAAAAATAATTCGAAAGAATAAGTTAAATTAATACTCGATCTGAGTGTTAGGTAATAATGAGAAAAGTACTTTCAATTCATACATCTTTACATAATAACTTCTTTTCTTAATTAAAATGAAACAAAACATTAAAAAAGAACGCAAGAGTAAGTAAGCCGTTTGTTACCGTTTTTTGATGATTGCGTAGTATAATTTGCTTGAGAGTCGCGAAATTAATTAAATTGTTTTCATTCGCTCCAATAACTTAAGATACAGCTTCGTGACCTCTGTCGACTTGAATTTTACAAACCGTTGAGTTCCGAGAAATCTAATTGTTTTGAATGTGTCTGACAATTTCATGATTAAACGTTTTACGGATGTCAAAAGTGAACTCTTGCAAAATGTTACGTTTAACTCCGTGAATATCTAAGATCGAGTAAAAGATATTGCGTTCCTAAATCAAAATAAACTAGAAATGCTATAAATTTTATTTTTAGTTGGTGCAAATTAAATTCGATGTTTACCTTTCCATTCAATTCATTTCAATTTGTTTATAAAATATTTCCACTAGAAAGTCAAGGTTAAAATTAACCAATTTTTTAATTTTAGAAATACACAGAGATGGCTGTACAGCTAAAATTTATATAATCAAAATTGAGCATTAACTCAAATTTGCCCAAAGAAATTGATATGGAATGTTAACTCGAGTGTTAAAATTAATTATGGAAAAAAATTAAAGCAAACATTTTAAAATCGGCAAAGAAAGTTAAACTTAAGAAGGAAAAGTGGGCAAAATATTTACAAAATAAATCAGATGAGAGTTACATGGATTATAAAACACAATGGACAATAGTAAAAGAAATAGTAATAGCGGCGAAGCTGCAGCCATGGGAGACATTTTAAAATAAATAAAGGAAGGTAGCCAGATTAATCAAAAACCATAACTGTTCTATAAGATATTGAAAACATCAAGAAAAGAAAAAAAGTACAATCTGCAACAGCTCAGAGCATAAAAAGGTATATTGTTGACAAACGCAAATAAAATAATAGTTAGGTGGAGAGAATATTTTAAAGATTCATTAAACACCGATGAGAAAGAAGCGAAGACAGCCTAGACGAGATGTATTATCAAGACACACACGATGAAAAAAGAGATAATTATACATAACAAGAAGTTGTAGAAACTTATTGTTGGAATGTTAAAAAATCTAGAAACAAAAGAAATTGAGATCTTAATAGTAATTTCCAATAAAGCGTGGAGTGGCAATGTACCACGACAGGATCGCAAAACCAGCATTGTTGTACAAATATTTAAAACGGGAGACACAAGAGCTTATGAGAACTACTGTGAAATTACACTTGATTACTTCTTTAAAAGTTTATGAATGTGTACGCTTTCTGTCTTCGCTAGCAAATAGATCAACTGGCAATTTTGGATGCACGGATTTGTGCATATTAATGGTATTCGCTTCATGATTTTAAATGCTGTAATCATACTAGCTGAAGTATACAGGGTGTCCCTTAAATGTCTATGAAGCTTCAGGTAGCATTAAGCTTAAGGATTGCATTAAGTAAATGCAATCCTCAAAAACAATAATAGGAACTTCCTATATAATTCTTAGTTTCCTCACACGAAATAGTTAAAGAATATTATACTTGGCAGCACTGGTGATGTATTTGCATTTATGGAAAATTTAACGGGTACGCCGACATACTTGTAACAAAATCCCAAAAAAATACATTTCTTTAATGTTGCTTAAGTAATATTATCAACGAAGCAAATAATGAACTCAATGACAGTAGTGTAAAAAAATAAAATCTGTATTAGTTTGCAGAACGCTATTTTATTTTATAAATTTACAATAACTATTCAAAATTTCTGGTGCCAACTTCGAGGCATTGCTTTTCCCTTGAAAAAATGGCTAGTTGAACACGCCACAGCATGTTTTCGTTTATGGTTTTCCTCGCCTCATGTATACGCTGTATTACATTTTCAACAGAGGCGTCAAATACCACAAAAAAAACAAAAAAATGAAGGAGCAGAGAGAAATGCAAATAAACACACAACGAAACAAGATCCGAAGGTAAATGGCAATGTAAACATCAAACATCACCACAGGCAAATTTATTTTGACTAATCTTAAAAAACTTAATTTTTAATTTTTATCACAATGCCATTGCACACATTCTTGCATTGTAGCCATGTGTAGGTTTTTCCAATAATCATTTTTAACACTTCTTCCAGAAGAATAACTAGAGTGCCATCTCAATATTAATTATTAGTACATTAGTGGAAATCGGTTACTTATCAAGCAGAGACGTGCCCTATTAAAATTTTCGTTACTGTTTCCATGCAATTATAAACTCTTTCCGGCATAGTGGTACACGCATTGTACCACCTTGTAAAGTGAGTTTAAGTCATGATGGTAGGTACTCTAAATGTACCCCTTGCTAATAAATTCGTAACTTGAAGCACAGCGGTAGTGTAGTTGATCAGAACCACTTGATCAGAATTTTATTGATTCTGATAATGAAAATGAGGTTCCATTAATGCCTGAATCTATGCTGGACAGGAATTCATCTGATGATAACATCCCTTTGTCCGAGATAGCTGCTAGTGTACGTAGAGACAACGCTACAACTACGCAAACTGAGGATTTGTACACACCTCCTATTTGGAATAGCGCAACTGAAATATGTGCTGTCCCCGATTTTATCAAAACTCTCGACAATTCTGAAGCAATTGATACGAGTATATTCAAACTATTCATGATAGATCATTTGTATGAACACATCACATTTCAAACAAATTTATATGCCCAACAAGAGCTTCAAAAACTTGGAAAAAGATATGTACCAACAACGAAAGAAGAAATTCAGACCTTTATTGGAATTAACATTCTAATGGGGATAAAGCGTCTTCCAAGCTACAGAGACTATTGGAGTTCTTTTCCTGATCTACACGATGCTTATATTAGTAGCAAAATGACCCTAAATCGATTTAGCTGGCTGCTTGGCAATATGCATTTAAATGACAATCAGAAAATGCCGAAGAAAACTGATCAAAACTACGACAAACTATATACTTAAACTGCGACCATTTCTCGAGGCTATCCAAGAAAGTTTTCGTAATAATTTTATGCCAAGTGAACGCGTCGCTATAGACGAGTCAATGGTGAAATTCAAAAGAAGAAGAAGCATCAAACAATATATGCCTAAAAAACCAGCCAAGCGTAGTTAGAAAATATGGACGTTAGCTGATCAGTCAGATTACGCATGGAAATTTCAGACTTATACTGGAAAAGAAAATAATAATGCAGAGAAATCGCTTGGAGCCAGAGTTGTGAAAGATTTGTGTAATGATTTGGAAAACAAGAACCACCGAGTATACTTTGGTAATTATTTTACAAGTGTCCCACTTATGCAGGATTTACGCAAGAAAAAAATGTTTGCTTGTGGAACAGTAAATATTAACCGTAAATACCTTCCAAGGATTTTATGCGATAAAAATATATGTCGGGGATAATATGATATTCATACAAGTAATTTAGATTTAGTGGCTGTGAAATGGAAAGACAACAGATCCGTGCATCTTCTTTCAAACTTTCATCAACCTGAAGATGTGGTACAAATCAGACGTAAAGAAAAATCTGGTAGCATAATGGAGATTCCATGACCGAAGTTGATATGTGATTATAATTCTCATATGAAGGCAGTGGATCTTTTTGATCAGAAAAAGGCTGCCTACGAAATCGATAGAAAGAGTCGCAAATGATGGCACAGACTTTTCTGGTACTTTATAGATGCTTGTGTAGTGAATTCCTATATCATTTTTACATTTTTGGACATACTACCGAAAATGTCTATGAAAGATTTCAGACGAAGTATTTGTAATATCCTTCCTTCTAACACACCTACAAAGAAACGAAAAACAAGTGTGTGCATAGAGAATCATAAACCGCATATGCCCGCAAATATTCGCTACAAAAATTCAGATCATCAACCCGTTATGAGAACAAGAAGATGTTGTGCTCTTTGTAGTACCAAGACACACCAAGTGCGGACAAAGTGGCAATGCACAACTTGCAATGTGCCACTTTGTCTCGGCACTCAAAATTGCTTTTCCTTATATCATACATAGATATGCCATTATTGTCGTAAGTCTCATGGTGGTACCATAATGGTACCACCCTCAAAATATAAAAACCAATAAACTTTTTTTTTGAAAATGTATTTCTTAGTTTACTTTAAATTCAAAACAACAACTTTCTGTGGTTAATTCGCAAATTTGAGAGGAGAAAATGTCCTGTGCAACTGGGGATAAATTCCCAAATAAATGTCTGTGCTGGAAAGAGTTAAAGATATCAACTTCAACACTCTCGTAGAAGAAAACTAAGCTTCAAAGACCTACTGCTTTTGCAGATTTGCTTTAAGCATCCATAGAGGAAAAGCTCTATCTGAAGCTTTATAGGCATCTAAGGGCTACGCTGTATATGGTCACCCGTGGCTTTAGATAATGTTAACAGAGGTTTTGATTAATTTTTATAACTTACGATGTGCTCTGAACATTGTCGGAATGTAAGAAGAGCAAAAATTGTTGTCTATTTCGCTTATATATTTGTCAATTATCTATTGTTTATTAATCCGTAAATTTTGCTGCTTTTTTTCACTTGTTAATAATGACTTTTCTTGTTTGTACACGTTCATTTAAAATTATCCGCATACGTGATGCTCAAACGTCGAGGAGCATTTCGACATCAACCAATTTTCATGGTAACGATTCCCTAAATGTAAGCTGTTCTTCTATGGCGACTTTTTTTAAATTTCGATTATCTGTTGCTAATGAATTAATTACGTCATTAATTAGCGAGTGTAAGGTCAATTTTTAGGAATATCGAAAGGAAAAGATTAATTAATTTGATTAATTTAATTAAAAAATAAGTAAAGAAATAATTCTTCTTCGAATATAACTTAAAATATGTAGTATATTGTAAAGGTTTTTGCTTAGTTCGCTTTGCATTTCTCACGAGAATAGAAGAAATTAATGCAAATAGTATTTAAGCATTTTCACTCAATGGCAACTATAGACTATACAGCGGTATTTCTTTAATTCAGGCGTTTCATTTCCATATCAATTGAAATAGGAGGATTTCCTCTCAAAACGCAACATCCTTTTTCTCCTACTCATTCCGTAAACGGAAAAGAAAAACGTAGAAGAAAACTTTTCGAGCACCATCCTAAATGTATGACTTTTCTTTCATCTTTTAATTAAAACCGACTGTAAGAAAAAAAGAATTACTTTACTCGATTACCGGTTGACGAAGAGAGAGCAGAACCCCTGAGGAAAACAAATCCTGAAAGAGGGGTCTATTGTTTCTGTATAAAATTAATTAAAATAATCAAGCCCGGTCCGGAGATTAGGTGGAACGAATGAATCGAACACCGGATCCGGAAAATCCGGTCCGGAAAAAGAGGAAAGCTGCAGCGTGAGACGAACTAAACGGCCCACACTAGGCTAGAACGGGGGAGGAATACTATTTCCCTTTTTTTTCTTCAGTATCGCTTCCATGTGTGCGTGTTATTTGAGATAAACTATGTATGCGAGAACGGCAGTTCTCGATGGTTCTTAGGGGGAAAAGGAAATTAAATTAAATTTCTATGCTTAAGCGAATTGGGTCCCTATTCATGCTGGTAAACTGATGCTTCTCTGAACTAGTAATGTAATAAGGTAATAGAGGGACTATGTTTGGTTTACAGAAATTATTCTCATAGGGAGATTTAATTAAATTTGCAATTAGAAAATTCTACTGAATTGATTTCAGTCGATAGCTCTTTTTATGTTACCTCAATTTTGTTTAATTAATTTACACGTTCGCACGTTTCTAGGTACTAGTAGAACAACCGTTTTCCTAGTGGTAGCCACTTCACTACATTTTTTTATTTTTACAAATATAATTCTGTGCCTATCGGCAATTAATGTTCTACCTATTTTAGTTTTAAATTGGACAGGTATTAATTTTAATTAACTATATACACAATACAGTATTAAAACTTTTTAAAGTTTGAATTCGAGAGTTGTGATTGTTTTCTCCATTCCTCTCTCTCCCTCCTATACAGGATCCTGAAGTTTTCTTTTGCACAGTTCTGTACACGATATATACATAGAGTGTGGCAATATTCGAATAGTTTAATAGTTATGTACTGTGACTCAAAACAAATACATATCACATATGTATGTAAAATACAATTAGTGGAAACTAAATTGGAGCTTTGCCGTTGATGCAACGCATAATAGAATGAGACCTCATTATTATGTGAATGTAAGATGTACCAACGGAATAATAACACTAATAAACTTGAACTAAATCATGTTCTATGGTACGATCGCAAATCTACAATTCTATTGTCGAAGTAAAAGTGCCGCAGACGTTTACTTTTCCTGGTAATGAACACAATATCGTCGCATATAGCTTCTAAGTTCGTAAATTCACACAACATTCAATGAAAGGCTCTACCAAATGACGTTGAATATTAATTCCACTGCCTGAGGAATTTACTTATTCGCTCTCCACAGAAACGGTTCGGTTTGAATTGTAAATATATTTTCGTTTTGTGTTTAGTTTGATAGGGAATTATTTACCGATGTTCTTGAGATTTCTAAATTCATGAAGATTGTGTCAGGCAAGCCAATTACGCAAAGTTTGAAGAGGACGTGTATCGCATGGAAGCCCGCCAGTAATTAAAGGAGCTTTACTACAAATATAAGCTATACCTACATACACTTCTGAATGTTGGCGAATATCAGTAATATATTCAATGTGTACCAGCATCTGCATGTAAATATTTTCTAGTTAAACTCTGAAAATGTAATGTTGTAGATAAAAAATGATGAAAGATATCAAGAAGTTTTGAAAATTCGATGCTCTTGATCTATTATCAATTTTTTCGGGAGAACTACTATACTATTTGAATGTGATCAACCGCAGCAACTATACGAGCTACTAATTCATCTTCCGCGTGAATGGGAGTCTCATAAATAAAGAAAAATCTAACAACGATAAATCTACACCTCTGCTTATCCATCGTTCATTAAACGTTGGGTTCGAGTAATGACGCACGGTGGTTGTGAAATGGTGAAATTGGTGCCCTATTGTATTGGAACCACATTTGTCTTCTTGTGGTCAGTGACATATTTTCCAAATGTTCTGGAAAAGCTCCTTCAAGGAAAATACGATAAACATTGCTATTCAATCGTAAAGGTAAAATGTATGGCCCTATGAGATAATTATTGATGATACCTGCCCAAACATTAACAGTGATTTTTTTCTGATACGATCGAGTAGATGTAGCATGGAGATTGTCCTCGCTCCAAATATGAGAGTATATAATATCTTCTCTTGTGAAGCATGCTCCGTCAGTGAACAATATTAAGAAACAAACTGCAGGATGTGTTTCAGATTGATGTATGTACCATCGAGCAACGTCTAAAGGATTGTTCTGGTTTCGAAAAATAAAGATCCTCGGACGTCCGACGCAAGCGCAGTTGATAAAACGCGTTCTAGTTATTTCCGTACTGTTTTTGATTTGTGAGTTATCTGTTCTGGTTTCGTTAAAGAAGTATCCACAATTATTTTCAACCCTCACAGGTCGTTCATGCTCCAAGGTGTGGACAAAGTTCGACAGGTTTAGCGGCGCACGCGCTTTATCATATTTAGTAGTACTTGCAGTCGATTATTTTGGTGAGGTTCATCAAACAACTGTGACAGCGGCTATATATGTAATGTTTTAAAGGTAGACATTTTATGCGATGAACGAATTAGTAGCTTTTGCATCAAGTTGCATCAAGTAATTCCTAATATGTTTTAGGATACCTAGGAATATTATGGTTCAATTGGCAGCTAAGTTGGAAGAATCCCCGCTCTATCCAAAATGCAGCACTGGATTCTAAAAAGTACCCGCATTGAAGTGCTTACAAATTTTCTCTTGGTTAGTTGGGCATGAAGCGGTTGGTTTCAGAGATGTTGCTGATCGTTTCAATATATCTATTAGCAAGATGCACAATATTATAGAACACACATTTTTGTTCCTCTCAAATTTGGCAAATGAAGTGATAAAATGGCCATCAGATGAAGAAAAGACAATTATCGGTGAAGGGTTTGAAATCATGGGTGTCCCGGGGGTAGTAGAAATTATATACGGCACACATTTTAAAATAGATACACCAACCGAAGATCCATTGTCATATTATCATAGAAAGAAATATTATTCAATCCATGTAAGTATTTAAACATAAATATGTATGCCCTGTGCATATTTTACAATTTTAGAAGAATGTACTGCATTAATAAAATATTGTACAAATTACAGATGCAAGCTGTATGTGACCATAGATGTAGACTAATAGATATATAAAGGTAGTATGCAATAAAAGGTCCAAATTCTCACAAATATGTATTTAACTAGCGACCGGTTTCGTGCTTCACCACATTATCAGGCCAACATATTATAATTAAGAGTTGTCCAAACAATTTATTAACACCATACAAGTTTAGAGACAATTTAAATGCACTAGAGATAAATTATAACCAAAAACTAAGTAAATGCCGAATTGTAATAGAGCATTGTTTCGATGTTTTAAAGCAAAAATTTCGGATGCTGTACACATTAAATTAAGAAAGGTGGAAAATATACGTCATTTAAGTAGGGCATGTTGTGTTCTCCACAATTTAAGTCTGGAAGATGCTAATTTCGATGTAGACCTCCATCCACCCGCAGATGATGAAGAGAATGATGTATATGTTGAAGTTCATATGAAGTAGCAAATGTATTCTGGGATATTATGTAATTAATAGACACATGTAATAAAATAAAATTAATTTCAGTATAACTCTGTCATTAATACATTTTTCACTCCGAATAGATAGTAAGATTTTATATTGACAAATAAAAAAAAACTTCTCTATATAATAATTTAAATAAATAAAACTCATTCAAATTAATAAATAAAATCAGTCAAAATCTAATAGATATCGCTTAAAGTTAGATTTAATATTGACTAATTTAAAAAAATAACCTCTATATAATAATTTAAATAAATAAACATTCAAATAAATAAATAAAATCAGTGAAAATCTAAAGTAATAAAGACAACATATTATAACTTAAAAAAACAACAGCATTTTAATAAATTAATGGTTCTTGACTAATTCTTCAAATATTTGTGTACGTTTTTTTCGTTCCCCCAATTTTTCCTTTACTAAATTTATTTTTTCTGTACAGTACTTTTTAAAGTAATCTTTCATTTCCATCAAAATTTCATTGCGTTTTGTATATGTTGATGTTGGTCGCTTTCTTTTCCTTTGGATTTGTTTCAGTGAATTTTGAATTGTTAATACAGGTGCTTCAGTTTCCTCATCATGTATATCTTCCAAATATGAAGAAGTTAAAGTTTTATTTCTATATACTTCTCCATAATTTGCTGATGTACTGGGAGTGCTGGGGGGGTGACATTTTAAATCTTTTACTTACACTATTATCAATTACAGCCGTTGAGGTACTTGGAATATTTGAGATGGACATGCTTAAAGTAGAAGCAACTTGCTCTGTACCTAAATAACACTTTCGGTAAAATATTTACACGGTTTCCGAAAATGTTATCAAATTCTGCCTCCTTTCGTGATCTGCCAGTTCTATTGTTGTTATCCTCCATTTTCTTGTAACTTCCTCCTAACACTCTGAATTTGTTTTCGCATTTACCTGGCATTATTGTTATTTTATACATATTTGACCATAGCGACTCTTTCCCACAATTTTTTCATTGTTTTTATGTCATTGCTTTTTACTTGACCTTTATACAACTTATATAATTCTAATAGACTTAAATATTATCGCTTGTAAAAACGTTTTCTTCTTCTGTTAATTCCGTATAAACATTTACATTCATAATCTGTATATCGTCTCTATTGTATGTATATTCCAGACAATTAAATTCTAAAAACTATAAAACTAGTACATATTTATCTTGTACAGATGAGACTACAGTCGAGCAAATACTCGTTCAGGTTTTGTGCAGATCCGTAAATATCCGTAACAATTCAATACGTTTTGCATCTACCCATTCTGTCCGGCGCAGTTTTATAACATCCTCAGATTTACGAACCAAAACAAAGCTTAAACGTTGTGGATAGTCTTCAAAAACATTAAAGACTTCTGCTCTGTTAAGAAGTTGAAAACGATGTAGGATCAAACGAATCGTCGCAGAGAGAAATATCACATAAGAACACTAGTCTATTTATTTGCAAGTTCTCTTAATAAAAATTGTTTGTTTTAACATCATCTATTTCCAAATAGTAAAATTGATATCAATAATTACTGACCTGTATCCCTAATTTCTAGTATTAGCAACATTTTCGAATACAGTATGTTATTATTCTGTTTAATGTGCATTCTAGCGATAGTATCAAAGACAACTGGGCAAATTAAACTGAAATTTAATATAGAATTCAAAAAGATGACAAAATAGAATCGTTTCTATTTGTAAATTTTTGACTTATCCCAGTTTGTCGGAACTCTCTCGGAAAAAGAACTCAGGGCAGGCCATCAAGCCGCTGGAAAAAGTGCTGAACATCTGCTTCCAGAGACATAGGAAGAATACAGGCAATAGCCTACTTTATACGTGTAGAAAGGAAGAAGAAATATGCGGGTCGTGAAATTGTAGCGGCCTCATCAGCATCAGTTCTTTGGCCGAATACCATTCGATGGTATTCATTAGGAAACACTTAACAGTACAATATTTCTTACGGTGAAGTAATGTTTTAACAGAGCTTAGAAAATACATTCGAAGAGACAAAATACATAGCAAGACTTGTTGTGATAGTCCGATAAGAAATACAGCTTGGAAGTCACAGCAGCTGCATTCACCATAAACAAAACAAGAATAATTTCAATTCATTTGCGGAATAATGGTCAGTTGGAGCAGCAGTATTTTAGATTTTTTAACAAACATAAATTATTTTAAATATCAGTATATTAAACTCCACAATTTCTTACTTTCTACTTTCCTATTACTCACACTATGCCCACCAATGGCGCGAACATCTAGTGATTGCGGAATAAATAACGATATCGTTACTGCCAATGTCTTAAGAAGAACCATTCCATTTCCGCTCTCTCTATAAAATACGAGTTGACGCGGAATGGTTGGTCATGGAAACTAGGTAGTAAGAAAATCAGACCATATAGAGCCATCTGTAAAACTGTCCACCACTATTTTCAAACCGGGAATTTCAAACGCATGTGGGCTACTAAAACTTTTATTTGAATTACTCGTAAATCGTTTTTACATCTCGGTCGTTAGTAATGACTTATTACTTATTACTAAAAATTATTTACATGTCTTTCGTATCACCTACAAAATATACTAATTTTGGGCATTGTATTAATCAAACGATCTGATAATGTTTCATTTCTTTTATTCCAAGATAGATCATGTCATTTATAAAATAGAAGTTATTTTAGGAAAGTAACAAAAATATAACTAAGGGTGCCTTCTAAATACATATTTATGTATTACTTATTTAAAACAACTCAAGTGTAGTTTTGTTGAGGAAACTAATACTCATAATTATATATATGTACATATTTTGCCAATATTTACTAGATGAATAATCTGATAGTTACCTTAAAATATAAGTGTACATTCACTTATTGTTATTATTATTCGTGTTTTTTACGAATATCATAGATGAAATATATAAAAGTTGTACTTATTTGCTTTTGTCTTTTCTCTTTACAATAGGTATACAAAACATCATCATTACAAATTCTGCTTTCCTTTCCTGCCAATATACGATTGGCCCCAGAAAAATAATTATTAATATTTGATTGAATACACTTTTGTAATATAAAATCTTTAACGGCTTCATCGTGATGTATACAAATGCTGTCAAAATTAAATGTTACATTAATTTAACATTTATTAATATATTGTTATATAATTTGTTTCTATGATATATTACAGGCAGTAAATACACAGCTAAATTGTAAATTTCTTTCAGAACTTTATACAAGTTCAAGTTACAATAAACTAGATTATAGCCCTCATATTCTTCCAACGCAATCAAATCATGTGGATTACTGCTATCTGGTTCGGTACCCACATTTTATACTTCGCAATTGTTAGTACCTACATTTTAGAGCTGCCGTGCCAACAAAAGCAGCTTCATAACTAAACGCATTCTCATCTATAGGTCTGATGTTATTTTCTGTACAATCGTGTAAATCGCATATAAACAAATTTTCATCATCGTCTTCCTGGAGATGCACATTGTATGCTATGGGTGACTGGGGACGTACGGACTGTAAATATTGTATCGGCATCAAATTTCCTTAAAAATAAATTAAAAGAGCAATTAGAAAATTCTCTCTCTTTTATAAGCTATTACTAAAATTTACCTTCCTGAATATGGAAAAAAAAACTTACCAGGCCAACAGTATTTCCGAAGCTGTTTATGGAAATACTGTTGGCACACTGGTGCAAAATATCTTTGGCATATTCTATTGACCAGTACACAGTTTCCCGGGGTAGGACATTTAATCCTAGATTTTGACAGGCAGCAAGCCATCGATTACATTTTGCCAACTACTTCTCTGGATTTGGGAATGAATGACGAGGGTCACTTCTATTGTCGCAGCCAAATACAGCACAAGGATTTGCTCTGCTTATCTTGACTGAAGGTACACCATGATATGACAATTACATACTTAAACCAGCTAAATTACACACTTACCTGGTGGAATTATTTTACACTTTAAATTGTTCTTACAACTAATATATACAAACTTACACTATCCCAGTCCTCCTCAAACACAAAGATGTTCAGATAAACCTAATAAACAAATTAAAAATGTGTGTTGGTTTCCGACTACCTTTACATTATGTGGAAGATTGTGGAAGAAAAAACTACAACTAATAATAAAATAATAATAGAAAGACGTAAAAACGGTCTACATAAACTCAAAAAAATATATATAAAACGGTTCTAAAATCTATACAACACAAATCAATCCCAAATACACACTCTACAAACCACTACAAACTGACATAATAAACAGAAACAGGAAACAGTTACAATTACAAATCGATATAGCCAACATTCAAATTTATCATTAACATAAAGATATCAAATAGTACTACAATTGACAACAGTGCCAACTACCATACTATCGGCAGTTTCGTAATTTAAGATTCTACTTCATGTGGTTGCTCCTCTCCTATGTATACCAAATAGAAGCTGGTAGACTCGTGGTGTTGCTCTGCGCATCGCCTTACTAGTAAATAAACGCTAGACTGGTTTATACAGCATACGCTCATGAATAATATTGTATAATATGCAGATAACTGCAACTGGTTGCCTCAATTGTCCGCGTGTTACTCACACATCAGTACATCTGTTGTGGCAATGGTTGTCCGCTCTATTAATTATTTCTTCCACTATTTCAAATAAAGAACATATTTATACATCACTTCTAATGTTTTGTTAAAAATCATTAGAATTATCATCGAATTTATTGAATGATCCTCGTAGAACATGCAACGCGTGAAAGAATAGAATGCTTGGAACGTTGTGTAAAATGAGTTTAACAGTTTTCTGCAGCTGTGTACGAAGAAGGAAACGGAAATGACCTTCTTCTATTAGTCTCTTTTCGCTTTCGACAGGAATACGTTTTCGTTGCTGTATTCCTTTTTGTAGGGCCTTTCAGGAATAAATGCGACAAATACCATGTTACGTATACATATATTACTTGTCCTTTATTTTTGTGTAATTTTGTAATTCTCAGAGCTAAATAACAATTTGCGGTAATGGTTTCTGTATCGATTTCTTGCATTGTATATCTCGTAAAAATGGGAGTATTTCGTGATATTTCTACACTAGGATCCTTTGTGTGGAAATTGTAAAGAATAGGGACATCTAATTGAAAAATTATGTATCATTTTGTTTCGAACAAGCGCTTCTATTACAAGCGAGATTTGCTATTGGATGAGGAAATACAGCGGCGACGTGATTTGAAGAAAATTGAAATTGTGATATGCTCGCATCTATTCGAAATTGTAACAATACGAAAAGCAGTCTGCAAGTGGAATACTTGAATAAATATGATATTTCAAATAAGCGAATAAAAAAAAGTTCTAGCTTAAATTATTTTAAAAAGTAAATTTTCTAGACATTCTTTTTTTGCGAAGAAGCAATGGCGTTGGGAGTTAAGACGGCGAAGTACTGTGTATATTCCATGACGGCGTAAGGTCTACGTTTTTGTAACGATTTTTAGACACTCTGCACATTCCCTTCAATAAAAAAGGTATAAAGCGTGCTACGTCGCGAATGCAACTTATCATCGTAAATCCGATCTAAATAGGATCGAAATAAATTGCATCTATTTCGCTCCATTACTCTACCAAATCCGAAGTCATCCTCGCATTCCACGAGAAGTTCCCACCATCCCGACGCAGAAAGCGAAAGCAGGCAAAGGAATCAAAAATTCAACCGTGACGATTTTTTAAGTACCGTCGATTTCTCTACAAGGCGACCTGATCCGTCTCTACTAATACATCCTATATACCTAGCTCAGTTCCTTACTGCCTTCTCAGAATATCACACGGCGAACTTCTTTTTCGCGTCTCTGATTTATGCGGAACATTTGAATGAGCAGAAAAGATTGATCCCAGTCATTTTCCCATTTTTGGGAGTATAATCTCTTTTTCCTATTCAGTGGTGCCCTCACACCGACTCGACATCTCATTCTTGACGTATAGGTGGCGCCTCGTACCGAATAGAAGCGCCATCAGAGAGTGAAATATCCATTTCGTATTCACATTACTGACTTATTACTTTCATTTTTTCGGCTTGTTCCGGTCGATTACGAATTCGAAATCGATTTCTATGTTATTTCTGCGACTATATGGGTTGACTTGTAGAGAAAATAATGCAATAGTGAATAATTCGTTTTGTTGATGGGGGTATTATCTATCATTTCTAGGAGTACATTAAGCACACTAAACAATGTCGTCTTCTTTCACTAGTGACAGAATAATTAAATATATTACTTTATTGATAATCTAATATTTTAAACGCCTTACTGTATTTAAGTGAAATGTACACAGCTATGCTGATGCAAAACTATGTACTGATACTTAATTGGGTTCTAATACCAATAAGAAGAGTGCCAAGGCCACAATTGCAGAAATGTGATAAATGACAAGAAAATTATTGGTACCAAATCCAGTGTTCGATGGCCACTCAGATCGGTGAATCTAACGTTAGGTGAACATTAAGTGATTGAAATTGAATTGGATATTAAAAATCAACTAAATATTGCGATTTGACTAACTTCCCGAATTAATTTGGCTTTGTTCCCTTTTTGGCAGTGTAAAACAAACTTGCTTATTGATATTGGCATTAAATGTAAATATGGCACGACATTTACATAATAAGATCTCACTGAATTTTGCAAGTATGTAATTATGTAACGTAATTATTTCTATATTTCGATTGCTATTGTACGGAGTTACCCATTTTCATATGTTCTAAGATTCCAGGGACCCTGTTGGAGATAGAAAAGAACTGACGTACGATTCCAAAGCTATTTTTTTCCTGAAAATAATAATGTCGCAAAACACACTCCGTCCTCTTACAATTTTTGAACTACAGGATGTTTTCCGATTTTTTTGCGAAAGCGTTCCAGTCTTATATCTCGGTTTCCTTAGCTGATATTGAAAAATGGTTTCAATATCCTTGAGGCATTTTTCTAAGTTACATTCGATGACATAGCACAGCTCTTGTTCTTATATACAGGGTGTGCCAATTATCTGAATTCGGTCTATTATATCTTACCTATTATTTTAATTAAAAAATGTTTTAAGTAAGAGTTGTTCGAGATCAACTGCGTTGTAAATTAAGATAGTTCTTTCTGACAAACCTAGTACTAAAAATTAACCGTTTCCGAGATATTTCAATTTTAAGAGGAAAAAGATCATTTTCATGGTTGTCTTCGAAAATTAATTCCGTCTGTACTAATATTTGTTTTGCAACGACTCTTGGGCATAATTATGATCTTACCTTAAGTTAAACAATCCATGCCAAATATCTTCACTATAGCATACAGGGTGTTTCGAAATTGAAAATTAATCACTGCATTTTTAATACGGTAAAACTTATTTTTTTCAAATGGAACAGCCTGTATATTTTTATGCCATTTAATAGTGCTTCAAGTTCCCTTTCAATCGCTTATAATATTCCCTATAGCTAAAGTTAATACTTTTTGAGATATAGGTAATTTACTATAAAATACATAAACATTTATTGATAATGGTAAGATGGTCAACAGTGCTGTGCCAACGCTAGTAATATGTAGGTAGATACTTTAATAAAAACAAAAATAAAAGATGTATACAATTAAAAAAGATAGTTTCTATTAAAAATTAATACCAGAAGAAATATTTATTATTAATCATAATACGTATACCTAGAAATTTAAATGAATAGAACGATTGACAACCAGATTTGTGGACTGCGGCTCAGTTAACTACAAATCACATTTACGCAAAAAAACTGTTACTATGGATGAAAATGAAGTACGGGTTTTGCAGAGAGTAGTAGAACACCCCAATATCAGCCTAGGAACAATGTGTAGAGATTTGGATATTAGTGTAAGTTCGTTAAGGAGGATATTGAAACAGAATAAATATCATCCGTATGAAATGCAACTGTATCAGGAGCTGTTACCTTTAGATCATAATAGGCGAATACAATTTTGCAGAACGGTAGTGGCAAAAATGAACGAAGACCCGGAATTTTTGAATAATGTGCTATGGACAGATGAAGCTAATTTCCACAATAATGGTTATGTAAACAGACACAACTACCATTATTACGCAGACATGAATCCACACATAATTTATGAAATTCGTCGCCAAAACAGATGGTCTCTTAACGTGTGGGGTGGTATCATTGGCAATACTGTCGTTGGTCCACATTTCTTCGACGGACCTTTACAAGGTGAAAGATACAGACATTTTTTGCTCAACGAACTTGGAAATTTGCTAGAAGATGTACCACTTCTTACTAGAAGAAATATGTGGTTCCAACACGACGGTGCTCCTTGCCATAATCATGTGTTGGTACGACAATTATTAACACAAATATACGGCAATAAATGGATTGGAAGGGCTGGACCTATTGCTTGGCCAGCTAGATCCCCCCATTTTACTCCTTTAGATTTCTTTCTGTGGGGTCATATAAAAAATATTGTCTATCAAGAAATACTACTACTACTACTGTTGCTGACATGAAAGAAAGAATTATCGCCGCTTTTCGACAAGTAAATCCAGAAACACTTTTACGTGTTAAATTGTCATTTCGGCAGCGGTTAGAGCTGTGTATAAACAATGAAGGAGGCCATTTCGAAGACATTTTATAACCCTTCTATACTTATGTTTATAATAGATATTTGTATTTACAACCCTTTCTTTATTTTTGGTAAAAATTTTGTTTGTACTTAACAAGCATTTATTTTTCTATTTCTGTTTTTATTAAAGTAGACATCGTTTTATATCTACCTATTAGTAGAGTAGTAAATTACCTGTATCTCAAAAAGTATTAACTTCAGCTATAGGGAATGTTATAAGCGATTGAAAGGGAACTTGAAACACTATTAAATGGCATGATCCATTTGAAAAAAACGAGTTTTACCGTATTAGAAAAGCAACGATTAATTTTCAATTTCGAAACAGGCTGTATGCAATAGTGAAGATATTTGGCATGGATTGTTTAACTTAAGGTAATGTCATAATTATGCCAAAAAATCGTTGCAAAACAAATATTAGTACAGACGGAATTAATTTTCAAAGACAACCATGAAAATGATCTTTTTCCTCTTAAAGTTGAAATATCTCGGAAACTGTTAATTTTTAGTACTAGGTTTGTCAGACAAAACTATCTTAATTTACAACGCAGTTGATCTCGAACAACTTTTACTTAAAACATTTTTTAATTAAAATAATAGGTAAGACCGAATTCAGATAATTGGCACACCCTGTATATGTACAGTGCCCGCGGAAAAGTCTGCACCATATGGAAAAAAAATTTACTCTTTTAATTTTTAAAATTATTTTTTTGTAGATTGTTTTTGCATAATTAGAAACCAAAAACTAACCTAAAATATTTAATATATCGCATTTGCTTCAATGCGTAAATGTCATTTAAAAATTACCAACGTCCAAACGTGCCACTATTTGTCGAAATATAAGAAGATGCTATAAGAAAAAGTTGTTTGTACTTTCGCGGACATCCTATATCCAAAGTTTCGTACAAAAATTTTGATTTTAATTTTTTTTCATAATTTTGTAAAAAAACGCCTGTAGGTATATTCTTTTAGTGTATTTTTCTCTCGAATTCTTATAAAAACCTATGTTACCATGCAAAAAACAAAAAAAAACTATTTGTATTTCAGAATAACGTATATTATTTTGAAATAAAAGATTTCGTGGAGGACATTCTTGGACTATTTTCATATTTTCGTATGTACCACTAAAAATAAATTAAAAAACATAATGGCCAAAAAAGCTAGAAAATAACCTTTTAAAAATGAGAAAAAAAAAGTAATTTTATTACAACTAACAAAGTTAATTTCAAAAAAAAACCAATTCTAATTCTTAAAATTCTCAAGTAAGTGTAGTCAACAATTCCAATTTTACAAAAATACCGTTACTATACAGTTAAACTAAATGAATAAGAACATGTTAACAATACTACATTTCTGTATATCTCCCTTCTCTTTCAATACATTTGATGGTCCTTCTAGAGAACTCTCTTGTAATGTTTACAAAATATGTGGCCGGAATTTCTATGCAAACGTCACGTACCTATTGTGTTTTCTAGATGTTCATGTTATGTTTTTTTTCATAATTTTGTATATTTTTTTAGTGTATTTTTCTCTCGAATTCTGATAAAAACCTATGTTACCATGTAAAAAAAAAGAAACAATTTGTATTTCAGAATAAAGTATACTTTTTTGAAATAAAAGATTTCGTTAAGAGAAGTGTGGGACATTCTTGGACTATTTACATATTTTCGTATATTAAAAATGTATATTTTTCAAGCACAATGGTCAAAAAAGCTAGAAAATAACACTAGTTTTAAGATTAGAACATGTTATGTACCTAGCCTTGTCTGTTTTAAGCAAAATTTCCTTTAGTATCTCTAAAACAGGAAATAGCAAGCTCATTCTTAAACTTCGATAAATTCACAAGTAGGCCTAGAAAATAATTGCAAATTCTAGACCTAAACAACTAAATAAATGTCAGTTTTGTGTATTTCTCTAATAGATTTGTTTTAAAATGTTATCCATGGAAGAAAAAATAGAAATCATTTTAATTCTCGGAGAAAATAGAACCAACAGGGATACGGCAAATATTTTTAATCAAAGACACCCCAACAAATTCGTTTCGCACTCTACTGTTGGTCGTATTGTAGATAAGTTCAAGTCATCCGGTTCAGTTCTAAATGATTTTAAGAAGCCACATGTAAACTGGCAAGTTCAGCAGCATGAAGAACATGTGTTATTAGATGTAGTAGAGCATAAAACTACATCAATTGCTGCTATCTCCAACAGAACTGGGGCAAAAGAGACTACAGTGAGAAAAATTTTAAAGAAACAGAAGTATTGTCCATTTAAGCCAAAATATGTCCATATGCTAAAAGAACGAGATTTTAACTCAAGATTTGATTTTTGTATGTGGTTTCAAGGAAAGCTCAAAGAAAACCGTTGTTTCCCCAAAGAAATCATGTTCTCGGACGAAGCAACGTTCTCTTCCAATGGAACGGTGAGTTCGCAGAACTGCAGATGGTGGGCTGATGAAAACCCTAACTTTATCATCGAATGCAGGGACCAATATTCTTTTAAAACTAATGTTTGGTGTGGTATTTTTTATGGTAGATTGATTGGACCCTATTTTTCCGCGAAAATTTAAATTCGCAACGATTGAACTTTCTCATGACCGAAATAACATTTAATTGATGATATGGCATTGGAAGAAAGATCTCTCATATGGTTTCAGCAATACGGCGCATCTATACTTAGTACACCGGCGGTGATGAGTTATTTAAATCAATTATTTGGGGACAAATGGATTGGCAGATATTCAGCGTATCCATGGCCAGCGAGATCCCCTGACCTAACTCCGTTAGATTTTTCCTTGTGGGGGTATCTAAAAGAGAAACTGTACCGCAAACGACCATTTCGAAACATTGAACATCTAGAAAACACAATAGGTACGTGACGTTTGCATAGAAATTCCGGCCACATATTTTGTAAACATTACAAGAGAGTTCTCTAGAAGGACCATCAAATGTATTGAAAGAGAAGGGAGACATACAGAAATGTAGTATTGTTAACATTTTCTTATTCATTTAGTTTAACTATATAGTAACGGTATTTTTGTAAAATTGGAATTGTTGACTACACTTACTTGAGAATTTTAAGAATTAGAATTGGTTTTTTTTTGAAATTAACTTTGTTAGTTGTAATAAAATTACTTTTTTTTTTTCATTTTTAAAAGGTTATTTTCTAGCTTTTTTGGCCATTATGTTTTTTAATTTATTTTTAGTGGTACATACGAAAATATGAAAATAGTCCAAGAATGTCCTCCACGAAATCTTTTATTTCAAAATAATATACGTTATTCTGAAATACAAATAGTTTTTTTTTGTTTTTTACATGGTAACATAGGTTTTTATAAGAATTCGAGAGAAAAATACACTAAAAGAATATACCTACAGGCGTTTTTTACAAAATTATGAAAAAAAATTAAAATCAAAATTTTTGTACGAAACTTTGGATTTTGGATGTCCGCGAAAGTACAAACAACCTTTTTTTATGGCACCTTCTTATATTTTGACAAATAATGGCACGTTTGGACGTTGGCAATTTTTAAATGACATTACGCATTGAAGCAAATGCGATATGTTAAGTAGGTATTTTAGGTTAGTTTTTGGTTTCTAATTATGCAAAAACAAACTTTTCTTTTAAAATTAAGAGTAAATTTTTTTTTCCATATGGTGCAGACTTTTCCGGCATTGTATATAACACCCTGTGTATTTTCTCAAAAATTACAAGAGAGCTGAAAAAGAGATATGTATTTCAAGAATCGTTAATTCAATATTTATAGAATTTCACATTTTACTTACATAGTAGCCATGGAAAATATACATAATTAAGTTTGGTGCTTAAAATATTATCAAAGCTACAGAAAAAGTTTTGCTGTTATTGTACCCACTCGGTAATAAATAATGATTTGAAAACGTATAGATTTTCGAATGAAGGTAAATACAACTTAACGAACTGTGTGTGTTTGATAACAACTAGTTTTTGTGGAGTGTGTAATTTAAATTACAATCTACGCACTATATTCATCACTGGAGGGTTAAGTAAGCTCATCGATTGTGGCATATTTGCAATTCAAGGTTGTTAGGTTGTAGGTTCTTCAGCCGTACGTTGGCTGCCCGCAAACCCCCTAACTCTCCTACATTGCATGTGGTACGCGTCAGCCATGTTTACTTATAACAGCTTATTGAAATTGAATTTTGTTTCTAATAAGAAGAAAAAAATGAATATTTCCAAAAGCTTGCTATAAATTAAAGAAGCATAATTGTTTCCTTGGATCTGTTATTCCAATTATCTTGTTTACTACATACGAAATGTCTTTAAAAACTTACAATGACCTGTAGAAACAAAATATATTATCAAAATATCCCTCAAACAGTTTCTAGAATACGAAAGAAAAATTTAAATGACAAGTATGAAAACTCTCTCCATGAACCTTCTCTGTCCCACCTGCCTCAACTAACAAAACTTAAACGACCCCCTACTTCTAATAATAATAGTGTCATCCAACATACCAAATATTGAATGATACCATTATTGATATCTTATTTATAGCTGAAACTTTAACTGGAGCACATCATCTCGAGATATTGGAAAACAATATTCAACCTTTAATAGTGCCCTAATTAGAAAGCCAACGAGATATTTATGGAAACCTGGTTTTCAATAAAAAATTATTACATTTCTAGCAAGACGAAGCACCTTCACCCTTGATGTTGATTAAATCATAATTATCCCAATAAGTGGATTGGAAAAATAGGTGGGATTGAGTGGCCAGCTAGTAGATCGCTCGATTTAACATCACACGATTTTTTTCTTATAGGAATATCTCAAATTAACAGCATACCAAATCTAACCTACCTTCTTACAGAATTAATTAAATATTTACTAAATTAATTAAAAATATTAAAATGAAGTAAGTTTCGAACAGACCGAAAACTTACTTACAGCTGTTGGAAAGTCAAGGTTTGACATAACATCCACATCCAGTTTCGTTAGCTAACTGGTCTAGACACACTTCATCTCATAATTCCATTTATAACTAGATGTCGATTTAGAAGTGTTGTTTTTCGCCGGACATAATTTAAGATTGCAGAAAATCAACATTTCACTTCTACATTGTACAAACTGTTGATGAAAGATCCTAACAACCTACTATTATATGTGTGCTAAACAAATGTATGGTCTGTTTGCATAGAATAGGAATCAATATTCTACTCTATATTAACAGCCACATCCAAGAAACAAACAAACAATACTGCCAGTTACAAATACATCTTTAATGTTGATCCAAACTGTTGGATTGCCTTAAACTTCAGGATTCTGCGTAGAATTGGTAAAAACAATAATGATCAACTTCAAGAATTTTGAAAAAAGATTATAATAAAGAAAATGTGTCGGCCACAATAGACAGTGAAAATACATTTTGTGCTTACACTTTCTACGACCCAAAATTACAATTAATAAGATGAACTCCGCTTGTCACAAAACCATTAGTTTGCATTTATAAATTATATATATTACATTATCTAATACTCAAGCCAAGCTAGACTTTGAATATATTTTATAGTCTTGCCAAACAGTTTTACCTATGCCAGATGACGTACACTTCACATTTATTATGGTTCGTATAAATAGCTTTTGGCGAACTAGTGCACACTAAACATTCTTCTTTACGACGTTTCTGTAGTAGAGAATTAAATTATTGAACGAGCCTCGTATAACCTTAATGCATTTCTAACACTACATGCGACCGTGAATAGATTGAAATGTGCATATGTGGTGGTGAGTATGTGCGAGGGTGTGTATTTGCAGGAAGTAACGCCCGGCGTAATGGAATTCGGTTTAGTAGACGGAGGTAAACAAGCTCTCCGGATCATTTTCAAACAGGATTTACTTTACGGAGACTTCGTCGTCGTCGACGCAGCCACCGAATGCAACACGTCTCGTATTAGCCGTGACGTCGCACTAAGTTACGCTTTGCGGAATAAATTCAGGAACTGAAACCCTGAATTGTGATTTATTTTACGTCTTTCACGTGCTTCGCGGGTTCAGTTCAAGATTTGGTCTGGAAGACGTACATAGTAAAGTCTGGACGTATATTTTCAACGACAGTACTAAGTAGTTATGCATGTACGATTTATGCTTTAGTTTAAGAGCTCCTCAGTTAAGGGAATTTATTTTTAAGGTATTATTTTCTATTAGGAAGGGGAAGCATTAGAACCACATGGTGTTTTCGGTTGATACTTATAGAGTATGCAGGTGGAGACAGGTTATCTTGAGCAGATTTAAAATTATGTAGATATAAAAGTAGGAAATTGTAGTGAGTGAATTTAAGTTAATAGGGCTGACAGCTTCTCTAGAAGGTTTTTAAAGGCAGTCCTGAGGCAGCGCAGTAAGAAGGTAAATTGTAATCAAACAATCTTTAACCGTCAGTAGGTCCTAAAATGAATATTTGAAGGTTAAAGTCCTTTTAAAAAAAAACTTACTATTTTATTGTGGTTAATATCTATCACCGATGGACTGATATTTAATATCATCATATTGGTAGGTATCAGGAATAGTATATTTTAAATGAATATTTTCTGATGCAACTGCCCAATTATGAAAAAGTTAAAAGCACTCAATGTGAGTATAAAACTTTGTTTTACAAATTTAGTGTTCTGTGCTTTGGTAAGGGACATTGCTTTGGCGCTACATTTATTAGGGTCTACTAGGGTCTAATATCTTCTAGTTTTCCAGAATGTTCTCGCTGGAAGATGGTAGGCTTTGCTGCTATAAATGATGTAATAAGCTGGTTTAATATTTGGCGAGCAGAGAATTCTTAAATTAAATAATCAGTAAATTAGGTTTAGTTTCACATGATTACCCTTTCTGATGCTCTTTCAATTTTATTTTATTGGTCCAATAAAGGCAACAAGTTAAGTAGATCAGATTTGTCTTAGATTGGACCGGTATTAAATATTAAAAACTAATACAATTCTTATTTCTAATCATCGTGGTAGGTATAGCATAACTCTATCTATGAGTGGAACGCAATCGACAAAAATATTTTTTTCTGGCCTTTACATCTGGAAATTTTGTGTACACCCATCCACAACATCTCATACACTGGACTATTTAGTACTCTCTTTCAAATTTACAGATACAGCACACTTTTGTCAGTTTAAACTTTTTTGTTTCTTTTTAGGCGTTTCCAATAACTCTTTGTAGAGTCTGCTGCTATTTGAGTTTCAGTAGATTCTCTTGTACTTTTTTCATTTTTCTTTGGTAAAAGATTGATGCTAAATTGTGATGAAATTTTAATAGATTATTTCTAAATAATCACTTGGCAACTAGTGCTCTTTCTTCTGGAAGAGACTTTGAGTCTGCAAGAAGAAATTGAGATGTCGAAGTGGCTGAAGGACGATCATATATGCTTACCAGAAGATTATTATTGGAGGAATATTTTGTAGCCACCTTCAAGAACATCTGCTGGGGCAAAATTAGATTCCTTAAATGTGTACCAGCACTTTCAGCATTATCGACTGCCTTTCTGTTTGATTCTTTCATAAAAAAAGCAATCTGAGTTTGCTGTATTTTTTCTCCCTTATAATACCGAAGAAAATTTTATTGTATTTGGATAATGTAGGTCTTCATAGAACTCACAATTTATTGTTACGTCCAGAACCTATAACCTTCATGTCGTGTGACCAGGTAGCTGTAATAAAATTATGTCGCTTCCGCGAGCATCATTCACGGCTTCAACATTTTTACTATATGCAATGTAGCCATCGAGAAATAAAGTATTTTTTCCTATTTGTTGCAATTAATATAGCCAGTTATGTTCTGAATTTATGTAGTCAGTATCTAAAATTTACACAATATTTTCTACTTATTCATCCAATATGATGCGAAGGCTAATGTTTTCTTTCAACTCCTTTGTAAGGGGGCACCTGCTTGTCAAAGTTCCTCGGCTTTAGCAGAACGGTTAAAGAATGGATGTAAAGTCCCAACGGTTTCACTCGATTTCTCCACAAGTGGACTCCTGTTGGTCAACGTTAGTCGGCGCCGGTAGGACAATTAAGGAACGGATATGAAGGCCAACGTTTTTACTGGGCTCCTTCACAAGCCCCCCTGTTGATCAACGTCACTCGCCCTAGCAGAACGGTCAGAAGGTGACAATGCAGCTTGGCGAGTACCTTTTTTGTCGCATGAGTTCCAGGTCCCATGCCAGAATAAATTATATTTTTTATAAAGAAAACAGTTCAAATTAATTTTAGTTAACAAAATAGTATAAAAATAAAGAATAAAAATTGTATTTCAGTCCATAAAGGACGAAGTTCGTTTTTAAGAAGAACAAATCAAGAAACTGTGATCCATTTAGTCATACCAGATTCAAACATAACAGAAGCAATGGCTACCTAAAGATAGTATAACTTATAGGTGTGTGTAACAACTCATACCATCGTTGAAGAATTGGTAATAAGACTATTGAAGAACTTGCATAACTGGTAACTACAAAGATTCACACATATTGGACTGCGTCAAAATTATAAATTTTATAACGAATATGGCCTTGTAATCTTTTTTTCGGAAAAGTCTAAATAGTTATGTGTTTCTTACAAAATTAGTACACATGTCTAAAATCTTTAACCACTTGCATGGTCGATTATTACATTTCAGAGAGCTAATATAAATTGTTTGGATGTGGAGCACCAAATTGGAGTATTCTTTCACTTGGAATTGTGGAAAAAACAAGTTACACGTGGAAATGTTAAAACATTCCGAAACTGTCAGAGAGAAACGTTACATGAGGACTTAGCAGAGGAACAAGTTTGTCTGATTTATTTAGGAATTTTAAGAACTACAGGGTTTACTTATTCTAAAAAAAAATCTTCAAATTTTCATGACTGATCATCTGGGTTTTGAGATTAATTGAAGGGAGTGTATTAGTCGATCCAGTCAGTTTGAGTACAGCAGAGACCTTGTCGATGTCACAGCCGTTTTATCAAGGGATAATTGGTATTTATCTTCTAGAAAATAATGTTTAGTTAAATATCGTTATTTGGCAAATTAAGTAAAACCTAAATCGTACACTAGATTATTATTTCTTGGACCAATTCATCACGTTTATAACTACATTCAGATAATCTCCTACGTTAAGAGAAAATATTTCTTCATTCTTCTATCTTAAGAACAGTTTGAATTGCAACAGCAGCAAATTTTTTGTTATATTTTTCTTGTATGCTATAATATAATCTAGGTATTTATTACCGTAGCATTTTATTCACAGCACTATACTGCTAAAATCATTTTCAACAAATTTAAGACTACTAGGGCTATTTAGAATTCCTCGTAAAGAACTTTTTCTACTTGAATGGCTTTCACGTGTTATTAGGCCTCTCTCTTCTCCTGTCGATAACGGCAAACCTCTATTCGTTTCAATTTGGTAAGAGTGGCAATTTTTCTGAAAAGTTTCGCCTCTTGTTCGACCCAAACGCGTGATAGCCCCACAAGAAGCCGTGTTAGTTTTTCGATCTAATATATCCGAGAGGTGTTTGTTTATCGACGTGTTTGGCGAAACTCATCCGTCCGATAACTGACTAAACTTTCCTAATAAAATACGCAAGTGGATATAATACTTAAAACGATGCAAAAAGTTTTTAATAGCGTCGCACACATAACCTTACCAACGCAACGGGACATCATTCCAGTAGGAGAGGCTATCGATCAGATCGTTAAAAGTTTTCTTTGTAGCGATACTTCCTGTGCTGGCTCTTTATTATTATCGCAGTTTGAAGGTGCGCAAAAATGCGTTATTCTCGGTGTCATTACCTCGTTATTTCCATAAACTTTGTACACTGACGATATTATTATTAGATTAAAAAACTGTCGAAGGTTGTATGTGATTTTAAATAAATAAACATGTAAATCGTAAATAATATGACTTAATATACTCGGTATATTATCTACATATCCTGTATTTATTTAAATATACATGAGTAAACATCTGCAACTATGATTAAAACTTAATGTGCTCGACTGGATGGAAAACTCCTCAAGTATTTGCTCAAGTATGCTCGAGTTCGCTTATCAAAAGGCGTTTATTATTTAAAACTTTATGGGCGCAGCGTCTCTACTCAAAAGTAGGTACGTAAACTTAAATAGATCGTAAATCCTCACATACCGCATTATAATTTAAGTTATAAGTTTGCGTTCCTTGCTTTACTGCTACTCTTCAACGTTGCCCTTTTACAGAGGTCTGAACTTGGCAGTTCGATTCAGTAGCGTAGTATATACATAGTTTGTAGGTTATGCGAGTCATATTCTCGTAAACGAGAGTTAACTACCAGTATTGCAACAAAAGTGTTTGAAAGACTAGAGACGTATTTAATATAACATTTGTGTCATACAGTAAGGACAAGTCTTATTTCTTTTTTCTTGTGAATCGACAATGATATATATAGAAGAAGAAGATATAATAGAATCTAGTATCCTTAAAATATGGTGCCACATACAGAGTGTGTCCAAAAATAAGTTTCACACAAAGTTGTCCTAACAAACATTTTTAAGTTTTTGGTAATATCTTATATAATGCCGGGATAATATAAATTATTACGGCACCATGGATGCGTCCAAATTTTTATATAAACCACATCCATAAAATCGAAACTCATTCTTCAGCAGTTTGAGGTGTAGATTTGAAAACAGAATATGTCATATTTGATATTCGATTGAAGTAATCAAAGTAACTGTCTTCGCGAGACAACACCATCGTACCACAACCATTATGTGAAAGAAAGCTTGTAATGTTTCGTGTATCTATCGTCGTCAGACCTACGTAAATCTTCATCTCTCCTCCTTTAGATTTACAAACTGTCTACACCACTGTCTTCACATATTTTCTTCGCCGGCAGTTACATTTACATAGATAGCAAGCGAAATAAAGGAAACTAGTTTGTGTGTTTGTACTATAAGGGTTTTATAGACCATAAACTACAATCTACATTATAAAATGCGTTGAAACTTTTAAAAATGTTTGGTAATAGTCGGAATTTAAGTTGTTTGTAACATTCATGAATTCTACGACGCGACGTCCTGCTAAAGATATAACATGTGAAATAAAAACAATTTTACGAACTGAGTCGCCATTATAAGCCAGTAAAGTTTGCGTAGGTAGATCGTTACATGGCGATCGTTATCTACCTCTAACGTTGCCAGTTCCTTATCCTTATAAAAAATAAGTGCATATAAATATAAAATTTCCATATCGTAGATACTTACCTTAAACATTATCGAAGAAAAATGCTCTTAAAGTAAACGTCGTTTCCAACACGCTCACTATATGAATATCTGCTTACGTTTTTAATTTTCATAAATCTCTTCGGATGCGTCCCTCGTTTAATATAAAAGAGATAGCTATTTTATTTTTATAGTAGGCCGACCATGTAATATAAAAGTTAGCTTTATATGAAATACTTACTTTATGTCCAGGGGTGGATGCCGTAAAAGACTTATCATCGCAACTGTTGCTGCTTTTTATTAGAAAGCTATTTTTTTCAGAACTCGAATACCTGCTGCTTCCTCATTGTTGTCAGTTTGTACGTAGTAGCAATTGGTAGTTGTTCTTGAATGATTATTTAGTCCTCAGCATTACTTTTAAAAACGATTGTTATGAACGAAATGTGTTGTTAAAAGGATAATTGTTATGTTACAAAAACGTAGATTTAATGACAACCTAATCAAATAAACCCAAGTAGATTCTTTACTCTTCTAAAGCCACTCATGTCTGAGCTTTGCTCTCAATTGCTTATTCTTCAAGTGTAAAAAGGAGTCAATACTGTCAAATGAGCACGGGTCAGATTTTTTCCTAGTGAATTTTTTTATATAAACGGGTTAGTCCCTTTAACTAGGTTTAGTACCGTGTGTGATAAATCTTTTTTTGGCAGTTCTATCAGTAGGTTTGTTACTCCTAGCAGTGGCAGTCTCCGGCATTTCAAAGCATCGCAATCAAAAAGAAAATGTGGTAGGCTGGCATCTTTTCCTCATTGTATAGTCTACAAATAGGTTCATCCTTAAAGATGCCAATTCTGTGTAGATACTTCCTTAGACAGCTGTGTCCTGCTAACAGACTCCTCACTGTTGTAAACTGTTCTCGGCTGAGAGCCAGCACATCTGCTGATTAACACTGCTCTTCAACGTTATTTCAGTGTACTTGGTGTGCTCTTCTGATCCACTCAGCTAGTGTACGACGTATCGCTGCTTTGGTTATCGCTAGATCCGGTTTAGGTGCAGTGGATGTTGTTTCAGAACTCTTTCTTGCCAGCTTGTTTGTTATTTTGTTGTCTGGTCTGTCCTTATGCCCCGGTACCCACGCAAAAGTGATTTTATTGTGATTGGGCAGGTTTCTTAGGTTTTCCAAGCAGTATAAAGCTAGTTTCGGGATTATCTAATATGGTAGTAATGTCTTTGAGTCGCTTGGCTACGCTGTAGGATATGAAACTGCTGATCCTTAGATTGCTTTTTCAGTGCCCTTCGCGGACAAGCCTCTACTGCCAGTATAATTTTCCATTCAAACTTTCTTACCCTCTTTCACCTTTTTATGACCTGAATTAAAAAAAAAACGCCGAAGAATTTTTTTCTTGCTTGCGTGCTGTGGTGACACGGAGCCATTCACCATACACCTGTCATGTGTATACCTACAACCATTCCTCGCTCAAACTCTCTCAGATAACGCGAACGGCCTTCCATTAAGCAAAAGGTGCAACTACATAGCACCCCTTCTCACCACAATATGAACAGCCGGTTTCTCACACACGATTCGGTTTCCATTATGACGGAATGTTGCACATGTCTGAGACGCTCAGTAAAAAATGGAGCTATTGAAAAATTCGAAACTCGCTCCATCAACTCGGGGAATTCTTTCTGCACTGCTAACATCATGCATCTAATTTTAAGCGTTCAGATTATACTGGGTGTGCTTGTTACTTTTTCTAGCAGTGTATGTTTACGTTTTTGTAGATAAAAAACAATGTAAAACATTTGCTCCATAAGAGCTTTTTGTAGCACATTTTTTATCAGTTAGATATAGTCCAATAGCTGAATTTCTCAATAGAGAGCTTTTATTTGAGGATGAACACATGTCATAGTGAGAAATAGATCCATATCAACATTAATTTGGTACTAAAGCTATACCGAGTTAATATTTATAACTAGCAGTACAGGTACTATACTCCTATTCTTTCGTGCTTTTATTGACATTTTTTTTCATAAAAAGAAAGATGCAAGCAATTTTCGGAAATTATTTCATCTTAGTAATAACGTAGAACTGACGTTTTTCGCTAGCAAATTACTGAGGTAACAACGTGCGCATCTTGTTAGTGTCGTGGAAATACCTAAGGCAATTTGTCGACTGGTTATTGTATATAACGGATACTCATCCGCAATGTGGTGCTATCATCATTTAGCAACTGCGACTGGGAACTGCTCTGCGACAGTCGAATGTCGTCATTGGCTTTCCTTTTTTTCAACTGCCGAAACGCCCTCTAAGATACGTTTCTATGTATTTCCTTGTATTCGGATAAACTGTATCAACGGGTTAGTCTAGGCGAAAGCTGCAATCGAATTATCTCTCTTGGATATAGCAGTCCCATTTGCTCGACTAGGGTTCTCGATCAAACAGCAATGTAAATTGTCATGTCATATTTGTATCGCGTAATTAGATATAGGCTGTTTGATTAAGGTAATTGTTCCCGTGATTACTGCCGCATGTTCTATTTACAAGAGGCAATTACGATCAATCAAATAATCATACGTAATCTACTGGATGAACGACTTAACAAATGAACGGGTGATCTTCTTGTAATTTGACACAATTGATTAGTTCAAGTGTGCGGAATAAATGAGCTATATCATGTGGAAGAACTCTCTCTCTCGTGGTATTACTGTCCTATTTGTCATACATAACATTCCAGCGGTTAATAATAAATGTATATGTGTAGTAAAAGGCAATAGATTCTATTGTATATTAGTGACAGTTCCAATAAAGCATCTTGAGCAGTAGATAAACCTTGTTTGTATGGAAATTTTTAATGGAATGGTTGAATGGAGCATGAATTAGAGTGAACATTGAAATTAAAATTAGTCCAAAATAAATACGGTAGTTAAAAAAGTAAGTAGATTTTCTAATTGTATTCAATGTTCGTTCGTATAGTCCACATAAAAAGTATTGAACTTCGAACCGAGCAGTGATAATTTATACTTTGGGCAACAAATAAATTAAAAACCATCAATATTATATTTATCTTAGCCTGAAACTCAGAAATGGATTTATTCTGCAATGCTTCAATCAGATTTAAAATTCAAGGGATTTTCTGTAAAAGGAATTCTTTATTCGTTGCGGTTCTCCTGCAATCCGCTAACCTTAAAAATACAACAGCGTTCTACGTGTGATGGTATGCAGTTTCGACCAACGTCGAGTTTTCGCAATCAATACGTTAGCCCGTGCTGCTCAAACAACCTCCGGTGTAAATTAATAATATTATCGTTTCATTAGCGGTAACAAGGCTTCGCCGTACACACTGTTGAGGCATTATCGGAGCAACGTTTCCATTCCCTTTCATATAGCTTGCTTCTCCATTTGATGAAGTTATCTGTCAGTGGCGTCTCCTTTCAAACTGATCGATTGAAATTATTCTAGAAAAATATTTTAAAATTTGTCCCTCTTGTTTGAAATGATATTCAAAGCATTGGTATACAGGGTTTACCATGGAACCCGTTCATTAAAAGTTCCCAGGGTTCCTTATTATTTATGAATTTAAATGTTTAGGTTAAGATTAAGCCATTGCCTTCCTTCGTTCTAAAATATTTCCGATGTTGTACAACTTCCAGAAGAACCGGGAATTGCTATCAACTTTCTTAATTTAAATGGAATGCCGTGTATATTATTCCATTTTTAAATTGAATAATCGCGATACACTGTATTAGGTTGCCCTATACCTATCTTCAACTGTTTCTGAGTTATTGTGATTTTTTTTTTTATTGCGTTTTGCGGTGGGATGTTTAATAGTCTTTCTTTTGCTCTTCTTTAAATGCAAAACCTCGATATTTTACAAACAGCAAGTAAAACCATAAGGGTTCACAAAATACATTGCAAACCTATCACACGTTATACAGGGTGTTCAAAATTTAATGGCAAAGCCGAAAAACTTCAAACACAAAAAAGTCATTTTTTTCAAATGGAACATTTTCCGGGCAAGAGAAAATCCTCACGTTTGCAGAACTACACATTTTCAGTACCGTTACAGTTTTAATGTGTTCTGTTGTCTTTTAAATTTTACCATAATCTATGAAACTTACGATGAGAATTTAAATGAACAGAAATACTTAGAACTCTTAAGAGGACCTGTTACAAATTTTCTTCGAACTTTACCTCCAAACATAAGGCAAGACTGTTGGTATCAGGTGGATGGTACACCTGCCCACAATACCAAAGAGGTGCATGGGCAATTGATAGAAATGTTCGAAAACCCTATACCTATCTTCAACTGTTTCTGAGTTACTGTGATTTTTTTTTTAATTGCGTTTTGCGGTGGGATGTTTAATAGTCTTTCTTTTGCTGTTCTTTAAATGCAAAACCTCGATATTTTACAAATAGCAAGTAAAACCATAAGGGTTCACAAAATACATTGCAAACCTATCACACGTTATACAGGGTGTTCAAAATTTAATGGCAAAGCCGAAAAACTTCAAACACAAAAAAGTCATTTTTTTCAAATGGAACATTTTCCGGGCAAGAGAAAATCCTCACGTTTGCAGAACTACACATTTTCAATACCGTTACAGTTTTAATGTGTTCTGTTGTCTTTTAAATTATACCATAATCTATGAAACTTACGATGAGAATTTAAATGAACAGAAATACTTAGAACTCTTACTCTGTTACAAATTTTCTTCGAACTTTACCTCCAAACATAAGGCATTTGAGTTGTGTCACTGTTCTTTCGAATGACCGAATATATAGATATATCATACACCTTGGCTAGCAATAGAACAAATAAGGAACATTAAAGATTAGATCTTCAAGATGATTAAAATCAGAAAAATACCACTTACCTTATCTAAATAAATTTGATTGGATCGAGAGCCGCAATGGTTAGGTGGCTACCCAGTGACGTGGCAGGTTCAATTCTCCGATGGGGTGGTGACATTTTTCTCGAAAAATTATATCTCGATCGATCTACCATCCCCTACGGGGAGTAAAGTGATTAACAGTGGAGCATTATAAACGGCAAGATAGTTCTAGAAGCAGGCCATTGAACACAATCGTAGTTCAAATCCTCGGTTCTAATTATTCGGTTAGTGACTCTTGCAATAGGCATCTATTTAACTCGTTAGGTATTTACGAAACACATATTACTTGCTTGTCTAGCTTGACTTTCTATGTTAGCTAGCATTATATTTCCTATTGTAGTGTTCTTTAATACGTTTTGCGTACGCGGATGTAACTTATGTCCTACTACGTCCTTGTTTTTTAGCAGTACGAGTTTCAGAGACGATCTTCTACACTACATTTCTATAGCGAATTAAAAACTGATAAAATAGAATATATATTGCTAGTTATATTTGAAATGGATGGAAACATTGTATTGTAGATATCGTGTTGCATTATATTATGATTACATTTTTCACTGTGAAGTGTTTGAAAATTTACTAACGAAAGGATCCTGTAATCTATCATCTCATATCATCGTTTCAGTTTCAATTCGAACGCCTTGGTTGTCCGGCCTTCAATGGAAGTGGGCTCATCTTTTACCAGCTTCACTTCCTCTTGGGATGTCCTCCTGGCGGTCCTTAGCTGTTGTTGGGTTGGCATCTTGAAGTCTTCTGCTAGAACTCCTTCGCTGTTGGGTATCTGATATCACAAAATTAGGTATTTGTGATATATACCGCGTCAGGTTAACCAGAGTGTCTCAGTCGTGGTGCAGTATTTGATAGGCTTCATTGATTCTTGTGCGATAGCGCTACTCATCGCCGGGTTGCTGCTTGAGAGTGCCTTCTCGAACCATCCTCGATTGAGCTTTCTCAGGAACTCGTTCAAGTTGTTTCGATTCAAGCCCTCGACGTTAAATACGACCGAAGTGATATTCGGCTTTGAAGAAGCAATATTATTATTGTCGAGCGAGTAGAAGTGGTAGGGGTGGTGCTTTATTCACTTATCAGTACCTACTACGTTCCTCTTTATTTAACGTTGTGGCTTTTATCCTTTCTTTAACATTCTAATTAAAATTTTACGTAAACGGTTTTGTATATCCGCAATATTATATTTTGTAAATTCTAGTAAATAATTAAACTTACTTCTTTTAAATTAATGATCGTGAATGCAGTGCGTTACTATTTTGAGGCCGACTGATTTGCCAAGAACAAGGAGTTAAACAGTTTGCATTGATTGGCTAAATTTGTTATTAGAAACTATACCAGTTATGTATTCAAATTTCTTCCTAGTTTGTGTCAATCTATGCGAAGAAATGTCTGCAGTTTGTAGAAACTTACTTGGGGCTTGGCTTGGGCCAATTTCCAATCTAATTTGCGACCTTAGATAATTTTTAATAATCTTTAATTTGCTGAAGGACCTTTATTCACTAGCCACCGTTATAGGTAATATAAGGTATAGTAAAAATGCTCACTATTTATTGCCTAAATATTTGACAATTACTTTCAAGGGTGCCATACTTTTCAATTATAAGTTAATTTTGCATTATTGTAGAATGTTATTGCAGTATATTTATGACGAAAACATTTTAGTTGCACTCTTATGTAATAGGTGATTTAAACATATAAAGAGGGTAAACGGAAAGATGAAAGATTTTTTTGGGATTAGTTGTAAGGACATTCTTGTTATCAACGATCAAATTACGTAATCTTAAGTACCTGTAGACACTTGCTATTAATCCGAAAGGTATTTATTACTGCTCAATCTTCCTGCTATTGCCCTATCGTCTGTGTTTGGAAAAAAGATATTTGTACAACCTTCATCCGTTTACCACTTAATCCCAAAAACGATGAGCCGCCACTGCTGTCTGCGCGAAATGAAATACACAGATCAAATTACTACATCAGTTACTATTGCCTCTCTCTTTACTCGGATGTTACGGGTTGTTCCTGGAGCATCATCATTATCATCAGGCACGGAAGCTTTCGCCGAATAAACTGATTACTATTCCGTCGTTGTGCCCGCAGGATATACATTCCCTTCTTCCACTCGCAGGCGCTACGGATAGAGAGATTATCGGAATATGGCATTTGAAAGATTAAAGAGATAATCGTAACCGTATTGAGAAGAAGTGGAGAGAGCAAGTTTTGCAGTGTTCAGCTTTACGCGAATTGTGATTGCTTCGCTTTGATCGTTGCATCGAGCGCCTTTCTGCATCTATTCGATTTGTAAAACGTGTGTTTGTGTTTCTGACGCTAAAGCGGGGAAACTCGATGATATCTTTTATTTATGAAGGCGTGCAAGCAAGAGCGATGCTGTCGATAGTCGTCAGCAATATATTTATTGGAATTTCGGAGAGATGGTACTTTTTAAGGAGTAGTATACATAATATTATAAGCTGAGATGCATACTTTTTACGACTATTTTTTATATTTTTCTAGAACTCGATGAAATTGCAATATTATATAGGCAGTATAAACAGGGTATAGATACTTTTCCCCAACCTTTCTAACTTAAGCGCAAGTGCCACGGGATCTGGTAGACCTGTAGTTCACTATTGCACGGCAGGTAGACTGCTGGTACACTACCCTGAGGTACACCTATTAAGATAGCTTTTTGGTATGGATTTGCTTCAGTTTGTTTTAGGTTGTTGTGGATTTATTGTATGTACATCAACCCATTATTACGTTAAGAATATCGTAAAATAAACATTTTTTTTGAGAGATTTTTTCATTATATTGATAATTCTATGGACTCAATGTGAAGAAGAATGCCTGTTTAAAGATCCAAATTCATGCAATGGTTGCACTTGTTGTCATTTCCAAAATTGTGGGACATATTTCAGTCATTTTCAGTATCGCTAATTCATAAAACAGGTGAATTAGCTTTCTTATTATTTTGTTCGAAGTTTTAATATCTCTCCTTTCATTAAGTCAAAAATAGGAGTTTTATTGGCACTGATATTAGCTTTAATTTTTTGTAGTGCTCTCTTGGTAGATGTATATTGGTAGTGTTGGCGTTTATATGCCATCGCTGTATGGAGGCTGTAAGGAGCTTTCTGCACATTTTCGTGTGGCAACGAGTCTTGTGTATTGTTCATTACTTCTGAGCAACATTCCTCATATTTTGTTTGCTGGTATTTCAATAGGGAGTAGTTAGTGGAAACATAATTAGGAATGTACCTACAGTTTCCTGCTGTAACTCACATATCTCAGTGCATTCGTGTATTATGGGCATTTTTATCCATTACATTTCTTCATCATTATGACATCTTATGATTTTCCGTTTTTCATTTATTAAAGGTTGTATTTTCCTTTGGATAGTTGTTTTCCTTTATTGTTTTATAAACTTTTGATATTATTCCAGCATAAGCTTCTCTATTTTTATATCTAACTCGCCGGAAGTCTTCATTCGTGCATCTTCTTGTCAAGATCAGGCTTCTATATTATTTTAACACCGAAATATTTCTTGGCGTATACATGTATACACTGTGTCCAAGATAAGAATGAACTGCATGGGGATCTCGGGAACAGTAAGAGATAAAAAGTTGCTTAAATTGGCGAAAAGTTGCGCATTTCAGTGACCTTTTACATGGCGTTTCTTTAAATCAATTGAGTTGTTTAATTTTTGAGATATTTAGGAAAACGTGTTGTTTTAAATTTTTGTTTTAATTTTTTTCTGACTTTATCTTATAAGTTATAAAAAAAATAAATAAAAGTTCTTCATTGGCACTTTTATAGCTCTACGAGACTGTATTTTTTATATTTTTTGTTCGACGTTTCGTTTTTGAGAAACCATCATCAACTTTTTTTTTATATGGACGGAGAAAAAAGTACCACACATTATACATATTGTGGAAATTACTTTTTGGTAAAAAGAAGTAAATTTATTTATTTTTAGATTCTTTTATAGTAGGCCTGGTAATAATAATGCACTATGAGAGGTAGCAGAGGTTCGATATGCTAGCTGTCATAGTGCGAAAATTTGAAAAATCACGTTTTCCTAAATATCTCAAAAACCAAACAACTTAATTGAATTAAATAAATGCTATGTAAAAGGTCACTAAAATGCGCAACCATTCACCAATTTAAGCAACTTTGTATCTCTTACCGTTTCCGAGATCCCCATGCAGTTCGTTCTTATCTTGGACACAGTGCGTAATGTAATTTCCCACTACCAATTAATTTTTTTTATTTTTAATTGGCGGTGGGAAATTACATTATACCGTGAGTTTTTTATCTCTGAACATATTCCATATGTTCAATTTTAAATGGGACAAGTCAATGCATTGTAGACAATTGTACAATGCAAGTCAATGCACTCTTTGAAAAGTAAACATTCAAGTATGTCAAGATTTTATTTGAATAAAGTAACTAGATTATTTTATTAGCGGTGCTGATTCTGAAATTATGTACAATAAAACTCAAAGAAACCTATTGGTAAATGAACACATTTCAAAGTAATTGTTCGAAGTGACCGCCTTCTCGTTCTAAACAATAGGCTAAACGATAATAAAAAACCTGCACAGCATTACGTATGTAATTGGGATTCAATGCATTACACGCAGTGAGTATGCGATCCCTTAGTTCCTGAATATTTCCTATCTGTACAGTGTTATAAATTTGAGACTTGAGATACCCCCAAAGAAAAAAGTCATTTGGTGACAAGTCAGGCGAGCGTGGTGGCCAAGCTATAGGGCCAAATCGACCTATCCAGCGATCTGGAAACAGTTCATTAAGGAATCGCGTGACAGCAGCGGTAGAATGTGGTGGGGCGCCGTCCATTTGAAACCATGCATTATCTACATATGTTATGTTGTATTTGTGGAATAATACGTGTCCGAAGGAGTTCCAGAAACTTATTTGCGTTAAGCATGCCATCGATAAAGAACGGACCAATAAGGGTGTTGCCTACTATTCCAGCCCAAACATTAACCCTCTCATTATATTGGGTGTAGGGTAGATTATGCACGTGGCAGTTGGTTTGAAACCAGTACCTGTTGGAATAAGAAAGGAGTAGGATAACAACGATTGGAATTACAAAAGTAGGAACAAACCGATAGTTTTGAGCATTTACGGTGCCATTCGAGGAAATTGATGCTTCGTCTGTAAAAACTATTTTTGCTAAAATGTCTCCATTTTCATTTAATAGATTAAACATAGTTTCACAAAACTCAGTTCTTTTTATTTTATCATCTTCAAACAGGTGCTGGTGATTGCCGAATTTGTAAGCTTTGTATTTGAATTTTTTTAATGTCCTAAATACTAAATGAAAAAAATACTAAAAAAAAAAATACTAAATAAAAAAATAAATACACATGTGTCGTGTGATGTTGAGTGAGTAACACGTGTGTGAGGCTGCTCCGCAATTCGGCTATTTTTTGGGGTGTTCCTGACTTGAATAGAATTAATTGTTTTCAAAGTGCAGTGTATATATATATCGCTATGCCTCTAACAAGGGAGCAAATTAATGATATTAAAGTAGTTGTTAAAGATTGCATGGAAGAATTGTTTCGAGACGATTCATTTATTGAACGTATAGGCGATATAGTTACAAAAAGTATCGAGAAAAAGATAGACGATGTGCTAAAAACGCATACTGCGTGCATCGAGCGATTAAAAGAAGAAAATAACATCTTGCGAGATAAAATGGACAGCTTGGAACAGTATACGCGCAGAAATAATATAAGAATTTTTGGTCTAATTGAGGAGCCAAATGAAAATCTGGAGACAAAAGTGCTGGCATTATGTAGGGATGAATTAGGTGTGGATATTGAACTTAAAGACATCGACAGAGTACACCGATTGGGTAAAATCGATAAATCAAAGTCTTCTCGCCCTATAATAATAAAATTTACTAATTATGGTAGCAAGCAAAACGTAATGAGGTCCAAAAGCAAACTAAAAACATGTGCAGCAAAACTGTTTATAAGCGAAGACCTAACCAAAACCAAATACGAACTATACAGGGCTACCCAAAAGAGATGTGGAAATAGGAACGTTTGGTGTATAGACGGTGAAATTAAGGTTAAGATGCGAAACAAGGTATTTGCTATCAAGTCCTTACATGATTTAAGTACAGTATAATTGAACGTTCACGATATCCTCTCCTGTGAATTATTCTATTTCTTTGTATATTTTTTGCTATTGCGGACGGCTTCTCTTGTATGTCTAATATACTTGCCTAGTTTACGATTTAAGTGCAAATATTATAACTTTTTTGTGTTATTCGTTAAGTGTTGCTTGCTTACTTTTTGATACCTTTTGATATCCCGATATATTTGAGAATTCTTTTTGACTTTTTTGGCATACTGTAGTGTTGTGCTTTGCTATAACTTTTTAATATAAATACTTGTATTAATTAACTGAATAACTGTTTGTTTAGTTCTAGTCCTGGTGAAAATAATTTGTTTAGTTCTTTTGCTTAGAATTTTAGCATTTCTTAGTTTTTAGCATACTAAAGTGTTGATTCTTGTACAAGTAGTTGGAACATTAGTCTATTTAAACTGCATAGTACAATAGGTTCATATAAGTATATAGGTATATATTTTTTTAATATTTTAAGAGAGTAACTGCTTCGTATCTGATACTGGTTAAGAATTGTCTTAATTTGCTTAGAACTGATTATTTTGTGATTAATATCATATTTACACTTTCAGCTTACTGTAGTGTTTGTGCTTTGCTACGATTTTTCGTATAAATATTTGTATTAATTAATTGAATAACTGTTTATTTACGTTTATTTACGTTTTTTTTTCTCTTGTTGAACCTTGGTATGGAATTAGAAAGAGGATTCACTTAACTTGATTGTAATTTAGATTTATGTATGATTTGATAAAGCGCTGGAGTTTACTTTATCTATGCCTTGTTGAATGATTGTGTCATGCGTGGCTTAAACGCGATTCACGTTAATATTCGATCCTTAGCTTCTAAATTTGCTAATTTCACTAATTTTATACGGGGTGGTGCATATGACATTGTAGCAGTTAGTGAAACTTGGCTTAGTGATGCTGTTTTAAGTGGTAGCGTTTCATTGAGTGGATATCGTTTCTACAGGAGGGATAGACTGGGCAGGGGTGGTGGCGTGGGGCTGTACGTCAGGAGCCTCATTAGCTGCCGTGTTTTCGACGACTTGTTACTCTCTGGGGAGTGTGAACAATTGTGGATCACTTTCCGCTTATTACATTTTAACATTGCTGTGGGTGTTTTTTATAGACCCCCATCTGGTTCTTTTGCGGCTTTTATGAGCAACTTCGAAACTAATTTATCTCGAGTGTCATTAATGTACGATTATGTTACTATTTTGGGCGATTTTAATTTAGATCTGCTGAATGATAGCAATGGTACTGTAAACCAGTTTTTAGCCTTGATCGAGTCATATAATTTTACGCAAATCATTAATGAACCTAGCAGGGTTACTGCTGCTACTGCTACATTGCTGGATTTGATTTTGGTTTCTGATGTCGACCGTGTTCGGTCTCATAGTGTAAAACCTACGTATGGTTTATCGGATCATGATGCGGTGGAATGTATTATTGATTTTACTACTACCACAACTGCGCCTATTGTTAAAATGTTTAGAAACTACAAAAACTTTGATTTAAATGTTTTTACCAGTGATTTGAAATTGATCCCATTTGGACTTTTTTATGATATGACTAGCGTTGATGATAAAATAGAATTCTTTAATAGATGCGTGTTAGATGTTTTTAATCTTCATGCGCCTGTCTGCACAGCTTCCTTTAGTAAGCCTAAGGTTCCATGGTTAACCGATAACGTTAAATTACTGATTTCACTTCGCGAGAAAGCCTACAAAAACTTTAAAAGTACAAAATCGATTGGTCACTGGAATTACTATAAAGAGTTAAGAAACTTTACGACATCTGCAATTAGAAATGAAAAAAGAGCCTACCTGGAGACGAGAATAAAATTGGGTAATCCAAAACTAATTTGGAAAGACTTTAGAGCCATGAACATTACTAAATCTAAACAAAATGAAATTCCTGTTGAATTTAGCGATGCTAATGAAATCAACAGTTTTTTCGTTGGTGCAGCTAGTGTTGCCTTGGGTTGTGTATCGACTAATGGCTTGAGTGCTTATTATAACGATAATTTTCGACTTAATTTACCGGAGTTATTTGAGTTTTCACAAGTAACTGAGGCCGATATTTTACATATAATTTTTAATATAAAGTCCATGGCTATTGGTTGTGATGAAATTAATGCTAAGATGTTACAGCTGATGTGTCCGTATATAGCTCCGTATGTTTGTCATTTAATTAATTATTGCATAGATTCCTGTAAGGTTCCACATGTGTGGAAAGTTGCCAAGGTAACACCAATTCCTAAAGCTGGAATGGTTTATGGCTATGGTGATCTCAGACCGATCAGTATTTTGCCTTGCCTTTCGAAGATTTTGGAAAAGGTATTGGAGCAACAGATGCGTTCGTATTTAGAGATCCATTATCTTATACCTGCGAATCAATCGGGTTTTAGGCCACGCCATGGATGTCACACAGCTCTTCTGCACATTGTTGATGAGATTCTTTCAGCCACGGATAATCGCAAACTAACTATCCTCATCCTATTAGACTTTTCAAAAGCATTTGATACTATTAATCATGGCACACTATTGCATATTCTCGCTTATCTTGGGTTCTCTCCTTCAGCAATAGGTTTACTTGAAAATTACTTACGTGGCAGAATGCAGTATGTGTCTCTACATGGTAGAGTCTCGTCTGAGCTTTCCTTGACTTGCGGGGTTCCCCAAGGCTCAATTTTGGGGCCTTTATTATTTACCTTGTATTTGTGTAACATTGATAAATGTTTCAAATTTTGTAAATGTCATAACTATGCGGACGATACGCAGTTATTTTATTCTTTTAATGTTGATGATGCGCCCATGGCGAACTCTCGCGTTAACGAGGACTTGGACTCACTGGTCAAGTATTGCAATTTACATTCTCTTAAAATTAATCCTGCTAAATCCGCGGTCATGTTGTTCGGTAGTAAGAGTCTGCGAGAAGCAGCCAAGTGTCACTTGGATATAAAAATAAATGGTAGCAGTTTGTCATTGGTGGACATTAAATGTAACTTAGGATTACATCTTGATATTCCTCTGAGATTTAAACAGCACGTAGATTCCCGTATAAGAACATCTTACTCTGCCTTAAAAGTACTGTACTCGAATCGTGACTTTTTGAATCGAAGGTTCAGAACAATGCTGGCAGAGGCACTAGTACTTTCACAGTTTAATTTCTGTGATGTAGTGTATGGACCTTGCATAGACAAGGTTACAAGTAATAAAATTCAGCTTGTGCAGAATAACTGTGTTCGCATGATCTATGGGTTGCGTAAATGGCAGCATGTTTCAGCTAAGATTAACGAGTTAAATTGGTTGAATATGCGGAACAGACGAGAATTGCACAGTCTATCTCTTTTTCATAAAATCCTGACAACAAAATGTCCCCAATACCTATTTCAGAAGATATCCTTCCGAACAGATGTGCATAATGTGAACATCCGGAGCAGAGGTTTATTAACTACACCCATTCATAGAACTGCTATGTATGAGAGAAGTTTTTCATATCAGGTTGCTAAAACATATAACTCTATTCCGGATTATTTCAGAAATTTATCTTTGGCATCTTTCAGAGTGCACGTTCGGAGGAAACTTTTTGTCAGCCAGGAAGGGGACATCCGCTAGTGGCCACTGCTCAGTTGTAACGCTTACACAAATATGTACCTACCCCTTTATCGACTGTTTTTTTGTGGTATTGATTCTTTTTTTTTTTTTAACTCTCTTTAATTAATGGGAACGTCAGCGCTTTATGCTTTGTCCTATGTGTTTATCATATACTGATGTATGCTAGTTTGTATCACCAATCCGGGCAGTATCTGAAGGTGACTGTGGGAAGCTCCTTTAAAATATCAGACGCCGGGCGACCATTGTGGACGCCTGCAGGTCTGTGGAGTCGCAGCCCGTTTATTTTTTTACTTATTGTTTTTTTTTCTCTGGTCAATTTATTGTTGGAGTCTTAATGATGAAATGTAAATTTAATTTAATTGTAGTAATGTAATGTTTAATGTTTAAATGTTTAAATAAATAAATAAATAAATAAATAAATAAATAAAGACCTGGAAACATTAAACTGTTGCGCTATGTGTCGCAGTGAGGTAACTTTGTGGTCTTCAAATTAATGAATAGGTTGCGCAGCAGTACCTACCATCTTTAGGTGTATTATGTGGATGAACAATCTGTTGCAGTTGAACTTGAAGTAATTATTTTACGAGACAATTTTTAAAATACTGTAGCTGCATTTTTTTGTCAAGTTATGCACGAGTTATTTTTAATTAATCTATTAGTAATTTTGCGTTACGATAACCTTCAAATTTTTCAATTAGATTTAGCTAATGGTAATATATCTTGTACAGTTGTTCGAATAACTATTTACCAGTTTAGAAGCATGAAAAATTTTGGTTTTATTTCTTAATTTCTAACTTGGTAAAATTATCAGCGCTCACTTAGCGACGTATTTATTTAATTTTGGTGTGTGCACATTTATTAAGAGCTTCTGGTGTTAAAATGGTTTCGATTTGCCTATCCTTTAATGATACATTAGCGTCAGGTCATCTATACATATTGGGTAGACGTCAAGACTTGGGATTATTTCCAGTTAATACAATTTTTCTATATTCTATTATATATTACATATATTTAAAACATTTGAACAGAACAAAAAGTTATTGCCCTTCTTCTTAGAACACTAAACACTTCAACTCACAAAACACGATAAAACTTAAACGCATCGGTTTTTAGTAAAAAGTTTTTTGGTGTTTTGTGGGTTGAAGTGTTTAATGTTCGCCTTTCTTTTTAAATAGTTTTTTTTAATAATTTAGATATTGATACATTGAATTTGGGTATTTTTATTTCTTCGTTCTTTCTTGGTCGTATTTTACTCTCCTTTACTACGATATTTCATCGTTCCTGCTACATGGGCGGGTTGACCCAGAAGGGCAACTCGGCCAAAACGGTCTACTGTGGCCGGTTACTATGTTAGGCATTCATTCCAATGATTTATTTGCCCTCATCACTTGAAATATTTCCAGTAACTGACGATATCTCTTCCCATAAAACAAGAAATGTAGTTTCCTATTTTTTTGCAAAAAGTTTGATTTATGAAATACAAAACAAAGTTAAAAACCTTGGAAGACCATTAAAATCATTGTAGCGTATCAGGTCTGGTGGACTGATGCCCGCTTTTGTCTTTATTATGCATCGTGTCTGCGAAAAAGGTATTGAAAACAGACTGACTTAATAGAGACTTCCTATACAACTCGTGTTTGATCTCTATCTCAAGCCGCTTGAGCTTTTTGGAGCAATAAGGATTAAATTTAATAGTTAAAAGGACTAGTGACTGTCAAACATTCTGTGTAGATGAATCACTAACTCCGCACCGACGGTAAAAATTAGGATACTATCAAAAATTCTGTAGATGCAAACAATGCCGCTGCAGATGGTAAAACTCAAGTTTTATGGAAGCCAACAAAATATCGACCAATATCGGTACCATTCCGTAAATCGCAAATGGAGTTATTTTAAGAAAAAAAGACGTTGAATTATACCTTATGTCATATGTTATTGAAACACATTTTTACCTACCTGTACATGTATTTCTGAAGTTGTTAGATAGAGACTTTATCGAGCATAACTGCAATTGTTTCCAGATTCCAGATTTCATAAATTCAGTAGTTTGTAATTTATTTTTACTTTGATTAGAAGAGAAAATGAAACAAAAGTAATAGAGATTCATTTGTTTATTTTAACCTAAATTTTTGATTCAAATATGTATATCAACACATCTTACACATCTTATTTACAAATTCGTTATATCATTATATTTATATCTATACAAAAAGAAAATAATTTTTTCTTACAGTTATAATAAATAGTCTTCGAAAACAATGATATTACAGAAACATGTCGTTGATTTCAGTATAAATATTTCATTATACGTAGACAGTACACATCTAGTATGCTTTCCGTCATTCTCAATACATATATAATTTGATTTCGATTGGCGAGATTTTTGATTTTCATTTTTGATGCTTGAAGAATGAACAGTCAAAATATGTTCTTTGTACGGATCATGACAGTATATTTTGTTATATTAACCGCAACACTGGAGAAAGACGAGAAGCACAATTAATTTTTTTAATTATAGATGGATGTTATAGCTTCTTTTTATACATTTTATAAACATTGTAAGAACACAAATATAGATTTATCTCACACAATTATTTCATATGTTTTCTATAGTTGATTAGATAAGTTTCTTTTATTGTATGAAATATGGTGAAATTTTTTTTTCGCCTTAATTGGAAAAAAAATTAGAAACAGAAACGTTCACAGTCAGTCGTTATGTTATGGAAACATTTACAAATTACATATATTAATTCTTTTATTTACTTATTTAATTTTATCGTAGGTAGTTGCTCTCTTGTCCATATATACTATTTCACTCTCGATTTATCTATCATAGAAAATATCCCTCAGGATTTTCATAAAATGTGTTACTTCATAAACAAAAACGGAACTTCGGTCGTATTCCTCGTATTGTTATATTACAGAGTATTTTAGTTTTATATGCACATAAACTGGAAGTTCCTTCTTTATTATGTCACTTATATTGTCCGCGAACTTTATTCGCCATATAAAACGTTATTTAAATACCAAGAAATACAAATGTTTCTTGAGAAATAAAAATGGATGACGTAAAATCGTAAATTTATTTGCCATGTATATTAAAGTTTTATCGGAATTAATCGGGGTAATGTTTAATTTTCTTGAAAAATAAGCTAAATTTTGTTAGCGACGATAAACATGTTTATTTCGGTTGTAACTGTCTAGTTACAGAATACAGTCTCTTCAGTTGCTATACCTTTCAAACTAACTCTAACTGCAATACTTGTGTACCTTACGAAGTATTGTTTAATACATATGATATTCTTTTGATAATTATTGTTCTTTATCGATTTTGCAGCTCTACGTTATAACAACTGCACAACAACGTTTAATAATAGGATATAGACTTAGTAATTTAGATAAACAAAAAGTAATTCTGTTAGAAACTCTAAATTTTTCAAATACGAAATGAAGAGTATAAAAACAATAAGGTATCTGTACATGGAAAAGAATATTTAGAAGAATTATAACGAACTTGGAAAAGATATTGTATTTGAATACCCACTACCAGGTTGCTATATGTTAAGGAGAACATTTTAGTAGGAAGAGATTTAAGAAATTAGCGAAAAATGTAAAGGTGTCTTGATGAAAAAATGTCAAATAGAAGAATAGAAGAAAGCTCGAAGAGGAAACTGAGAATGAACAGAAAAGAAGATTACTAAGACAAAGCTAGAGGAGATATATTCTCCAAGTTAAAACTAAACTTCACGACAGAGAATGGAGGAAACGAGTCATTTAGAGAACTGGCAGCTTGCTTAATGTTCTTTATGCTAGAGCATGGGGTTCTCCGGGAGAATACAGAAGAGATATGAACCTGCTTCAGAAAAATGTTAGGATATTTTAAAGGGCATGATTGATAATATCTTGATGTATATAAAAAATAACGATCAAGAACCACTTTCACGTCATGTGGATACAGAATGGGTCAACGACATAAGGGACAGGAAATCAGTAATCTATCAATTGTAGTGTTATGAGCGGTTGTCTGAAATGCCTTACGGTGTAAAAAGTAACAAAGTAATATTGAAATTAATCTTAAAAGAGTGAAGGTGTATGAAGATATCTACGGTTGCATAGCACTTGGAGATAGGTATAGACAGTCCCATGTGAAAATAGTTGAAAATAATAATAATAAAATCAAATAATATTATAATATAGCCACGAAACCATTAGGGTTGGATAAGTTTTTTGATTCTATGGGGCTATAAATAAAGACAGGTTTATTCGGCACAATTTGCATTGAAGTTATGACTGAAATTAAAATTATTGTAACAACTATTTCGCTATCCAATAAAGAATACAAAGAATAAGCAACGTTGATGGGCCAGATTTTTTGAATTTAAGAAAAAGACTGTGTCTATCAAGGATTCTGTAGCGTTAGAAATACAAATTGAAAAACTCGTGCAGTAAACTAGAAAGATAGAGAAGATATGCAGAAAAAGATGGTAAGTACACAACAAGCATCAGACAAAACAAGTCAGAGCAAAATAATTGGATAAATTTGGGATGGTACATAACAGCTGTCAACTACAGGTTCATTGCTTCAAACATTTTCTACTGGTGTTTCTATGCTCTCCATCAGGAGTTCTATTCCATATGGAAAGCATCAAGAAATTAAATGCCAATTGATCAAATACCATTACTTATTAGCAAATTGGCAATACAAATAAAGCCGACGTGTTTGCCAAATAAAAAAGACATGTTAGCCATATGACACCAAGCAAAGAGCTTCCCATAAACACTCAGCAAGAAAAGACAATCAAGAAATTTCACAGAAGTTATCAAGCAAAAGACTAACTTGAACGTTATCATCCTGCCTGAAAAATTATACAAATTGGCAAGAAGGAATAATTTTACAAATAACTATACCTTTTGTCAAAAATGTGTAAGCTTACTATCGATAGAAATTTAAGCTTGTCACCATGGTGACTTATATATTCATTTTTCTTACTTCATTCTTCTTCTTTAGAGGCGAATCTTTCGTTAACTGCAAACGTTTTCCATTCATTTCTATTCCTTGTCATGTTCTTCGGTTCTGTCCATGTTTTGCCTTTCCTTCCCAGTATTTCTGCTATGACATCATTCCATGTTGTCCTCGGCTTTCCTCTTCTTTTATTTTTCATTATTCTTGCTTCCCATATCCTTCTTGTTTGTCTTGTGCTTTCCATTCTATATAAATGTCCCCACCATCCTAGCTGCCTTTGTTCAATGTATTCTAGCACTGACTGCATTTTTAAATCTTTTTGAATTTCCGAGTTTCTTATTTTATCCATCCTTGTAATTCCTCTAACTCTTCTTAAATATTTCATTTCTACTGCCTGTAATTTATTCTTTTGTCTTCTATTTAATATCCAGGATTCACAGCCATATCGGTCGGTAAATTGCCTTGTAGGTATACTTTTAGTTTTGTTTCTCGGGATATCTCTTTTTTGTTAATGAAATTATTCCTTATGCTATAGTTCTTTGATTAATCTCTGCGTCCTGGGTCCCTTTTCCATCAATTCTTACTCCCAAGTACTGAAATGTTCTTACTTGCTCTATTTCGATTTTCGTATCTACCTGCTCATCTCCCACTACCATTACTTTAGTTTTGCTTTTATTCATTGTCATTCCACTGTCTTTTAGTGTCATGTTCCATGTTGCTAGGTTACGTTTCAGATTTTGCTCGTTGTCGGCTATATCGTCTGCGAATGCACCTTCCGAAACTTCGACTGCCTTCAAGTTAAGGTGTTCAACTCTGATCTTTTTACTTTTGCTTGTACATTGTTTGATAATGCCGTCCATATAAATAATGAAAAGTTTTATAGATTTACTGTTGTTAATAAAAATTTTAAACTTGTATAATAAACTCTAACTATAAATAAATATAATGTCTATTAATATTCAATTAGCGTTTTGCATGCTGTTGTCTAATTGCCAACGGTAAAAGATTTAGTAATTAAAAGCACTCGAACTAAAAAGATTGTATTCATACTATAATTGGAATGCTATATCATCTTAACCGAAATAAACTCCAATTTTTTTCATACTTTCGCTGAAAGTCGAGAAGGAGTAAAATTAATAATGTTTAAAAGAATCAGATTTAGATAACCTTCTATACGATAATGCAGTGACTTGAGTTTTTCTTTCCCAACTTCTCTTTTCAAACACGTATTCTGATTGGTTCATACCCCGAACGGGTATAGGTTGGTAAAACTTTTCGAGATCTGACGCAAAAAATAAGTTAAAACAAAGTCACTTTACAAAGTTTCATCCTTTTTACGTAGACATTTATATTTCTTCGTATTACGAATTCAGAAGAAAGGCAAAGATGAAAAACGAATAATATCTATCTTTTGGGGTAAGAGATGGTTGGAAAAGAAGTAAATAGAAAAGGAAATATCACCGGGCAAGTTACTTGGGACGGGAGAAACGACGAAAGTCAAATAAGACAGGGGGTAATGGATCACTGAGTTATTTTACAGCAACTTTCACTTTACAAAATCACGCTAAAAAGTTTTCCCTGCACTTCCGTGACGTCATGGTTTGTGTAACGCGTTCCGCGTATGTTTTTGCGAGTATGCCGCAAGGGGACGCTCTGATCGATGAAACATAATGTTAGATGATGTTGTCGTCTTCAGCCGCGTTGGGAGTGGCGTAGGACTTCTGTTCGGTTGATGAGGTTTGCTGCGTTAGAAGTTAACTGATCCACAATCTGCGTACTAAGATGATCAATACTGATGTGGTGATGAGGCATCTTGCTGAGATTACGAACGTTGTATTACCTAAAATAGAATATGTTATCTATTAGTAAAGGATTTATAATTTATTTTTAAAATGGAAGAAGTTGGAGGGTTATGGAAACTTTTAAGATTTTCACTTCGTATATTAGAAAAGTATTAATCTGTAACCTCTTATTAACTCGATTTTTTTACAAATATAAGTTGGTATTCCTAGAAAGCAATTTTAAGTATTATATCTCTGTAATGTTCTTGTTTGTGACCTAAATAGTATATCCTCTTTAAGACTACGTCCGCTAATATCAACTGAAATGTAAAGTAAATATTGAAATATATGTTGACAGTTTACTTTATTTACAGTACACTTCAAACGATGTGACTTTATAGATAAAATGAATAATAAATTTATGTATTCATTAAATGTTTAAAATTTGAGGGTTAATTTTTATTGGAAATGTGTATGTAAACATTTGTTTATTGGAATTGGCACGTTTTCTTTTGATGGAAAGTTTACTTAACGATACAGGTCATAAAGCTCATATGTTGATTTATTTTTTGAACATTTACTGCTTAGTACATTTATCTATCAAAGCATACTATATCCATTAATATTACCTAGTAAATTAGAATGAGTAATATTCTCGAAGAATTCTAGAATATTATATTCTAGAATATCAAAAATTGCATTGTTCTTGTGATAGTTTTTTTACATTTTTACCAAATGGATATGTCTGGAGAAACATAATTCTCTTAGGCTGGATGAACGCTGACGAGACCGAAAAGGTCGAAACCACGCGATCCATTTCTAATGCTTGATCTTTTTTCATTGCACTCGTTTGCATTCCATGAATATGAGCTCACTATGAGCGCCTTTTACAAACATTTTTTTTCATATTGCGACATTTTTCGACGTGTTCAATTGTTACGTCTTGGTGAGCTGTATATGGAATCGCTACTAAACTGCTGGCAGATCGAGACATGCAACGGAACTGAAAATTCATGAATCGGCTAACCTAGAACGGTACCTGCTGTACCGATGTGTGTTCGCCACTAGATGGAATAAGGTTGCGACGAAATTCGGTTTTGCATTTGGAGAAACGCTGACCAGACCGAAAAGGTTGAAACCACGTGGTCCGTTTCTAATATTGATCTGTTATCATATTTCTCGTTTGCTGGGTAATTCCAACAATATACTATCAATGTATAGGTATATTACAGGCATCTCTTGGTCTTTCATATTGTCGTATTTCTTGACGTTTTCAGGCCTTCGGCTGATGTTCAAGTAGGGCTTTTCGATCGAGATAATATAAAATACGTTACGTCGAGTATCCAAACAGTCGATTCAGAGTATGAAAAGTAAAATCGATAAAAATATTTTTAATTCCAACGTTTTGTTTACTTAAATGAATTTTAGTGAAAGAATACATCAAAGTATTGTCGTTGGTCGTGTTCAGTTAGCAGGTATCCCACTGAACATCTACATACTAATAGTACAGTACCTACAGTGTAGGTATTCAGTTCACTACTTCACTATTCTGTATCTACCAGTGATTTACCGATGTGTTAACTGAACACGGCCATGTGTTGTCTTTTATGGAAACTCCTCGTATTCTATCAGTTAATTTATTTTGGCTAAAAATAAAATACTTTAATTTCCTAGAATCTTTGCACTATTGTCTATTTCAAGGTCAGATAGTTTTTTTAGTACATAGACAAGTTCCAGTTAGAAAATGTAATAACCTATAATTCTGTATAAAAAATGATAAATTGCCTAAATTTAAATGCAATTTAAATCAGAATAGCTTTTTAAATGTTAGTTTCAGTTAGTTATACTTGGTTATACATATTGTAAGGCTTCAATCTAGAAATAGTCCCACACACTCCATAATTATTTGCATATACTTGAAGAACCTTTCAGTTTCTACGAAAGACACTTATGCCATTTTTTTGTGCATATTCATCTTAAATCTAACGGGTCGATAGCCGCAGGTTAGGCGGCTGACTATCGTTGTGACGATGACGGGACGATAGGAGGCGGGTTTCAATTCTATGGAGGAACAGTGGCATTTTTTCAGAGAGTTGAAATCCATATCGACTTACCATTCGCTGCAACTAAGCACCCGCCACAAAGTTGAATCGTTTATCGTATGTAATATTTCGAAAACAAAAGAATCAAAAATTGATATTTCTTATATAAACGCAAATATCAGTGACTAGAGACATTTTTGTGCTATGGGGTAGGCTTTTGTTACTATCTAGAATTATTAAACATTTCTATAACTAGTTTTAGTTCATTGTTGAAAGGTACAATATAATTTATTACATTTGAAGTTCATAATACAATTTTAAAACAAGTTTTCTGTCAGATAAATTGTACTAGTGCTAGGTTGGGAATATTGTACCGTATTGTAAGCTAGGTATTAGCAGATATAAACAAACATTATGATTCAGACAATCGGTGACATCATAGCTTGGGTGTGTAAAAGGATTTAATAGGGAGAATTTCGACCTTTTAGAAAAAGATGTGAATGAATATATGCTAGACGCACACGAATATAAATGTAAAGTTGACGAAACGGTTTTCTGTTTCGTTTAAAGCATATGATAAGATCTTAGATTGCAAAAGAAAAAGTCAAGTAACAACAGTTGCAAATTGCGAAGCAGATATCAATACCACTGTTGCATGTTACGTGAGCGTCTTAAGGTTGTATGTACCGCTCATGATTGCTTTTAAAAGAAAGAGAGACTGCGACAGGACGTATGAGCACCTCCAGGCAGCACGTCATCATTCCTACAGGCTAAGTCACTAATAATTTATTTGTAAAATGGCGCACAAACAATTTGTTATCCTGCTTCTAGACGGATTCTTTCCAAAATTTTCCAAAACTACTCCAGTTTATTTTGCATACTTAATACCGTTTGCAGCTACTAGATATGCCGTTTTTGAAGTTTTGCGAACGTATGTACAATTCTCAGGTAATTGAAACATGGCTGAGAAGCAATCTGAGATGTTTGTCACCCACTTTTAGAAATTCACAAAAAGGCTGCTAATGGTTTTAAATTAACGATATAATCCAGGCTAAAATGAAGACCAGGCGCCAGAATTTAGAACTTTGCAAGAAAAGTATGTCAGTCCAAAAGTTTCGGTTGAACATGTACTTACAATAGAGGTGTTGCACACTGGAAAAGAAAGACTCAAAATTCCATAAGTATGACCAGCAATAAATATAAGAAAAACTTAGAAAGTAAGCAACCAAAAATAAATCTAACAAAAAAATGAGAGAAAATAAGTAAATATTTGAAAACATCGAGAATGTCAAGAATAATATAAAAACCAAAAGCCTGTAATTAGCGAACCACGTGGTTCCAACCTTCTAGTTCTCGTCAACGCAACTACGAATGCGAGATCTAATTTCAACGCCCTTCACATCACAACTTTAACTGTATAATACCTCCGACAATAGACTAATTCCAACCCAATGCCCTCTAGTGGACAAGGTTGGAAGTAGCATACTGCAAGGCACTACACAATACAAGTCGGTACAGCACATACTGATCTAGTTCGCACAATTCGTGGATTGTCATCCACATTGAGATGTGAAGACCGATGAAATTTGATCTTGCATTCGTAGTTGAGTAGACGAGACCTAGAAGGTCGAAACCACGTGGTCTGCTTTTTAAGAAAACATGGGAGAGGAAAACCATTTGTCATTTGATATCAACTCTCGGCTTCAAGCACTATTGAAATTAATATTATTGAAGACAACTGCTATTGTTGTTTGTGTGCTGCTATTGACATGCAGACATGACTATGTGCCACAAATGCAAAAAATTGTATCGCCAATGTTGCGCAAAAGGTAAACCTGAAATAAAAAGATATACATATTTGCTAGCTGCAAATGTGCAAAATTAAAATTTTTTGTATCTAGATACATACGAGTGATGTTGTTTTATGAGCTTCTGATAATTCTACGCGTAAACAGTCTTTTCTACAGATCTGGTGGTTTAACATTTCGCCGTTGTATTTAATGACATCATGTCATAACACAATTGCACTTTGTATTTCTCTGCAGACAGACAGTTCATATAAGGGTTATTGACATCAGAAGCTAAGCTTCAATTGCCGCAATAACTGTTGGCAACTGGCAATTCTTTTTAAAATTTCGAAAAAGAAATATTATCTTAATAAACCAACGGCCTATTTGTTTTAAAAAAGAAATTAATAAAAAATAATAATAAATAATAGACAAAAAATAAATAAAAATAAACGTATTCCCTTATCAAAAACGTTTCCAATATCGAATTCAACAATAATATTGTTTGCTTTTTTACATTTATAAAATTATACAGATTCGTCTCCGGTAATATTTTCCGTCAAAATTCATATCACAACTAATTTCTTGATAATTTTAATATCGAAGCGTACATAAATCATTACAAAATATCATGTCCGCGGTACAATAAATCAAATAAATTAAACATAAACATTACAGTCCAGCACCAGCGTAACGATAACTATTATTTTTTTCTGTTTTTATTTAAACACCTAATAAATATGTTACATAACCTATATGGGCTATGTAATAATGTTACTGGGTGCAGTCGGCGTGTGCTTTTTGTTTTTGTATTTCGTCCGGAAAATTCCATTTATTCGATTAATTTCCGATATTACAGAAAACAGTTTCCGAATGTTTAATTTATACAATAAATGCAATCCAAATGGAAACGCATAATTCCCGTTTTTTGGCGCAATTTTTATTACGCAGGTAGAAAATATAACAGATTTTGTTTGTTATTCCTGTTTAAATTTTAGTGCTACATCCTCTTTATAAATGGATATAGTTAGGTGATTTGGAAACGAATTCGATGTTGCGGTGAAAATAAAATAATTACTGCATGTTTGTTAATTTCAAATCGTGAAAAAAAAACGGAATATTTATTTAATTTGCACTATTTGATTTTAACTCTTTACATTGTATAAAATGTGTAAATAAATTTAAGTTAGTATATTCGTATGGCAATACGTATGATACCGAATGTTTTCGAATAAAACTTGTTTAGTACATTTTTATAGTTAAGCATGAATTAAAAATTTTTGACAACAAAACGCGAAACGTAATAGCAAGGTATTGCGGTTAACTTACGATAAAATTTATCAATATGCTACATCATCACAAAGAGAATTAATCACTATTTCAAATGTATAAATGAGGGATTTAAGCATGTACGTATTTGTATAAAAAATTGTCATCATCATATCATACGAAATCTGTTAATGTAAAGCTATAATATACAAGCTACAGGCACAAAATACAACGACTGCATTATTATGAAATTATGTATGTATGTATTATCTTTTTCAACTTAAACTCAAACCTTTAGTGATAAAGGAAGCGTAAGAAAGGGTCATAACAGGTGAAGCTTTAACATCCTCTCGAAAAGTCGTAGATTCTTTCACAGTTTTCTTACAATTAAACTTCCTAATTAATTTATAGATATGCTGAGGCTGGAAACCATTACACTTGGCCGCATCTTTTATAATTTTAAGCGCTTTCTCATACCTCGCCTTGTTCAAGGGAAAAGTGAGGAGTCTGTGGACCAAAAAAATCAGGCTTGCCATTTTGTGTTGAACACAATGATGGGAATCTGAAGGAATGGTGCGAAGTGTACTGGTTTCTTTTCTCTACACGTCAAACTCTCTTTATTGTTATTTCTAATTACTAAAGTATCTAGAAAGGGTAGCTGACCTGCTCTTTCACAAGTGAACTTTATGGTTTCGAACCGATTATTTAATCTATTGAGGAAATCGTCAATATTACATTTTTTGTATCAAAAATAGCGAAAATGTCATCCACATACCTCAACCAAACCCTAAGAAAATATTCGCTCTTAGATTCTAAGTTCTTTTCAAAACGGCTCATGACAAGGTTAGCTAAAAAGGGTGACAAAGAGTTACCCATTGCTGTTCCTTCCAGTTGTTCATAAAAACTCCCATTGAATTGAAAAATGTTCTGATTCATACAGATGTCAGTTAAGCGAATATATTCCTGGACACATTGTTGACTCAAACTATTTTGAAGCAACAAGTCCTCAAGGTATGTCAAGGTGTTTGGAATCGGTACACTAGGAAAGTGAGAACTAACATCAAATGAAATCAATACATCACCCTCCAGCAACTGAATATTTTGAATTTCTTTAATAAATTCTGACGAATTTTTTACTGCAAAACTAGGTTGCTGTATTGGCTAATTATTAAATTCATTGGTTAGCCATTTGGAAACCTTTTAAGTCGGTGCCTCAATTGCCGAAACAATTGGCCTTACCGACTTGCCAGGTTTGTGAATTTTAGGTAAACAGTATAATAATTTAGGGATAACAGGATTTGAAACATGTAGACTACGTCTAACATCGGCAGTAACAAGGTTGTTATAAGCTTTAAACAAATTGTTCACGTCTCTAATCATTTTCGGTAAAGGATTTTTTGAAATAGACTTATAAGGACCACTACTCAACAGGTCATTAACCCGTTCATAGTAGACCTCTTTATCTAAAATAACAACCTTGTTCCCTTTGCACGCACAAAAACTACACCGCGAGAGTTGCATGATAGCCAGACAAGCGATACAGCTTACTTAGTCACTGCAACTAAGCACCCACCACATATAAAAAGAATGATTAATTTACGACATGAAAAATGACATTAAAATTAATTTGTCCCTATGAAATCCATATGAATGAATATTGTGCTATACAGTTGAATATTCTGTTTTTATGTCTTTTGGATTTTCAATTCAATAGCAAATATTTCCTCAATCAAGCAATTATTTATTGCAGTTGTCGTTAGATCTAGATTTTTCTTCAACTTTGCATAGCTGACGTAAAATTATTCCACCAAATCTTATGGCTGCAACCTTTTTCAACTTAATTTGTCAGCATCAAGGATGATAGTCCACGTATTCTCTGCTTATATTGTTTCCATGCAATATATATGTATTTCTTAAATAGAGGTTGCTTTTCTACTTTTTATATTTTTTTATTATAGTTTCTTTTGTTGTAGCCACAATTCTCACACAAACAAATTTTATTAATTTGATTATGGCCTTCATTCCTAATTTTTTTTGATCTCCATTATGCAAATAGGATAATATATCTTCTTCGGGCAATTGGTAGATGGATACATAGACATCTTTTTTCATAATAACATTCTTGTCCTGACCCATTTCCTTACGAGCATATCTCTCGCCTATACGAGGGCCGTTACACAGAGAGGTCGACCGTTCAGATATCTCCTCGGCGTGTGTAAATATAAATAATGTGTTTTTCTCTGTCGCTTATAAAATACAACGAGCTGGAAAACATAAAAAACGATATTAAATTTTCCGTGTATAAATTGTACATGTGACCTACCCTGTACCCACACCTATGCACATATAAACAGGCGCACAGCTATTGTAGCTGTCTGGTCCCCTCTTTTAATATAAACATTCGGCCATAAATATAGTTCTTTTGACAACACAGCGACGCTTTACTGAATTATATCAAGTTGTTTTTCATCTCTCGAGGGAATAAAATAGAGTTGGCTGTGGGTGTACAGTGTGTGTTGCCATCAACAAATGAGAATACATTGTTATGTTGCGATGTAGATTTAAATAATGGCGGCAAATTTAAAATAATTAGATTTTGACGTCTAAACGCACTGAATATGTTGTATGAGAAATAAAAATATCATTCCTTGCATTAAGAATTGATACTGATATATTTTATACCAAAATAACTTCAAAGTAATAATTAAAGCGCCTGCCAGCTGCCCAGAAATTGTGGATGGCGACTTTTAACTTTCACAACAATTTGGATTATAGTTTTGCTTTACTATTAAACTTGGAACATGGTTTAGTTTCCGTATTGATATCCCCAGATACTTTTTACTGATATTGAGGAAAATTTTGATAAACCATAATGAAGATGAATAATATGTATTTAAGAAATAATTACATCAGAAGTACTCAGCATAAGAAACAAAGAATCTTTTTTAATGATAGAACTCATTGTGCACTTTATTCAATAAACAACGTATCTAAACCTCTATCTATCATTAAGGAAACATAGAATTAGTTCAAGTCGTAATCATTATTTGTGACAAGTAATTGTCATTAATCAGTGGTCATGGATTACTGCTACTTGTCTTTAAGACCGCCATGTCTAGAATTAACTGGTTTTCTGGCTTTTAATAATTTAGCAACAATAATCGAGCAACAAACGAATGGTAAGTTGACTGCAATAAGAGAAGTATTTGAAAAGTTGGAAGGAAAACATGGCTTGTTCTCTTCTGCGATAGAATACCTACCTGTCAGGCCTTTACAAATTGTTACGTTACTTGCACTATAAATATGCAAGTCTCACGGATGGAAACTATCAGTAGTTACTTTCTGGAGCATACCTTTAGTATTCTTCAACATTGACCTTGCATGTTTCCTTTTTCTGTAAGGACATAAAACAGCAGGGAGAAATTGTACTCTCTGATATGACTAGACATCAACAACCGGTTTACACCTAGTCGATAAGGTCCTGGAATAGAATATAATTCTTTATATTTAACAATGTTGAAATAAATTTCACTATTTCACTATTTATTTAATTCATTCACTATTTATTTAATTGGTACAGAATTTTAAACAAATTATTATTACAGCTTGTATTATTCGATGTACATTTTGAATAACACTGTGAGTGTTGGCTTGAGCAATATTTTTATACTCTCATGCTACATTGGGTTTAAATCAGGGTTACAAACTACCAGCGATCAAACTAATCCATAAGTTTGTACTTATTGCAACGATTTCTATACATAAATATAAATTTATTTTCAATAAACCAGGCATATGGTACAACACTTCCTAAGAAAATCTTTGCCATCTGCTATCAAAGATCTATTATCAATAAAAAACGAGGTCCGCACGTATATGATAAGTAACTTGTCCATAACTTCACCAAGTTCTTTATGAAAAGGCGCACTTGAAGAAAATCAGCTACTTACAGCCATTCGCGACGTAGCTGCCGATTCAGTGCTAGCAATGAGTACTGTAAAATGGAGCTCCAAGGTGTCCAAGTACACCATTTTAGCATATTTTTGCAAATTTCTCGAAAAGTTTTTGAGTTAGGCGAAGGAAAAAATACGCCCTGTATCGACCATAACATGAGCTCGTATGGCTGTTTTGTTCGTTAAAAAAAAAACAGCGATATGGCCAAAAAAAATTGTTTTTTGGGTGACCAAATAGCCCCGTGTTTGGGGCTATTTGGACACTTTTTGAAATATGCCTATAAAATGCATTTCAACGTTCAGAGTGTTTACGTTACCCCCGTAGGATTATAGAAAAGACTTTTTTTTGGTCAGTCTGAAAAAAAAATCAAAATTCTCTTTTTTAACGTATATTTATAAAAATAAAAGCATTTCTCGAAAAATACAAAAGTTTTTTTCTCTTATAAATAACAATAAACATAAAAAAGCAATAAAGCATAAAAATTATTCTTTCGAATCCTCACTTTGGTAAAAAAATGCCAATTCTGGTTAAAAATAGTTAGATTTGAATGGTCACGATCTAGTCAAGGGTAAAGCCTTTATGGGCATCATTGTCGTCAAAGGGTTCATCTTCTGAATCATAGCAGCGCTCGCAAATAAAATATGGATCCTTGCTGTCCTTATTACAAGGACTACAGATCCGCTCCTGACATTTGGTACACTGAATCCAATCCGCTCTCCCTTTGTAGTCCTTCTAGTTGATGCAGCAAATGCTACATTTTGAATTGTCTTGCATTTTCCTTTGACTTCCTCTGGTTACTTTCGGTACTTTTGAAGACGTAGAAGCAATAGAAGAACCCTGCTCTGCAGTAGATGTCGACACCACGTCTTGGACTTCAGCTTTGTAAGCAGGCTCATCCACAGCTGACATGTTAGCGCCGGGCTTTGTTAGCGCCGTTACCACGTTCTTGCAGATACTATGGAATTAGTTTCAAGTCCTCCTGGGATGCGTTTCAAAACTTCATCCGGGTTTACCGGGTACAGACCAGCGCCTCTGAAGCCATATTTTAAATTTTTGCTTCCAGTATCGCCAATTCCGATCCACAACCTCTGAAGCAATTGTGGGAATTGCTCTTTTGGAAGTGTTCCCGGGTATCTACTTTGCTTCCTCCACTGGTCCAAAATTTGCCGCCATTTCTTCTTCATTGGGGCAAAAACTGCCACATCAAGAGGCTGCATGAGATGAGTTGCATTTGCGGGGAATGGAGTCATGTAAATAGATTTGTCTCTGCATGTTTGGATGACTTTTGGAGAAAAATGGCTGGCCGGATTGTCTCCAACTACAACGACCTTATCATCATCCTCTAGAGTGGCAATAATATTTTGAAGAACCACACTTCAAAAAGATTCATATCGAACCAACCACTCGGGCTACTGGCGTATTATAGTTGTCATAGATGTTTGAGGCCTTGTAAACCACCATAGGGGGTGGTAAATCTCCATTTGCATTTCCGGAAACCATTAAGCTAATAGAAGTTCTCGAGTGCTCCTACACCCTTTCTACCCTTTTGGTGTTTCGTGGAACCACAACCCTCTTAGCCCCAGGGTCATCCGTAATGTTGGTTTTATCATAGTTGTATAAGTTTTGAGCCTTTATATCACGAAGGCCATAATCTATATTGTTGAAGAATTGTAAAATATCGTCACGGTCAACTGAAGATCTTGTGCGTTTTATGTTGGATGTTAATTTGATACTCAGATTGTTCCGTTTTATAAAAGAGTCGATAAAATCGGGCTCTGGGGTGTTGTCCCTGAATACACGAACCTGTTTACCTTGATTATCAAGGTATTTTTTCACAACATCCCGAATGTCCGGCTTAGTAAGCGGAAATCCTCGGAGGAGGACTGTGGGGTGGCCAATATTGCCGATATTCCTTCCAAGTAGCCTTCCAACTAAGGTAGTACGGGGTACATTGTATACATTGGCCGCTAGTTTTTTCGACATGCAGGATTTAACAGCGTCCATGGCAGCCAATAAATTGTCTTCATTGTAGTCTCCATATTTTCTTGACCCGTAGGTTCTTTCCTATTTTCGTACCATTTTTCTATTAGTATAAACCTTTAACAAAAAAGACCCTGTGCTAAAACCCGCAAATTTTGAACTTAAGTATATTTAATTTTTTTTTGATAATAATGCACGCCGTATGAAAACAACACCGCAATATACAACGAGGACAAATGTATAGCCAATTGTTTCAGAGAGCCGGACCTCCACCTGACTTGTCCATTTACGACGATCCATTACCGTGATGGCTCAGTTAAATATATAGGAATGCCACTGAATAGTCGTCCTATTCTGTATTCTCGTATGAACAAGAATGTTTCGCTTGTCGTTTTTGCCAAAGCTCTTGTTTAATTCATTTTATGCAAGAAGAGCAGGTTGTTACTGTGGATAAAACTCTTAATCTATATGTATAGCATTCACCAGGCCAATTCTCTCGGTTGGAATGCGTACATGGTCGTACGGTGCGAAGTACTAGATAAAAAAATCAAACAAAAAGTCAAATAAATCAACAGACTAGGTATAATAGTGTGCATCCCATGGTTGGCCAGAAAATTGGAGATTCCTCGGGATTTGAGGGTTCCCACGCTTCAGCAATATTCACTGCCGCTAGCGACAAAGACTCTTTCCAGAATTCGGATTTCTTTAAATTCTATTGCGGCTCAGATCTCTGACCAGAACCTCGACAGGACTCCCACAATATAAGTGTATCTAGAGTCCAGGGCTTTGGATTGGATTCTCATGTTTAGAACACAAACGCTTCAAGATGACTTGCGCGTTTTTCACGTAACCCGAACCGCCTCAGCCAGAAGAATTGTTTCATAAGAGAACTAGAGCCCTAGAAGAGCGATTGTCTTTGGTAATTTTGAGCCATATGTCCTATTTATTAGATAGATTTATATTTATATTAATCGATAATAACCGTCGCAGAAAACATTCAACAAGTGTAAAGTCATGAACTAGTTGTTGAGCGCCCTGATTTAGTTACGTTAATAGAATTGGATTGAGTTCATGAATAGCTTACAAAAATATGCAATTTCTATAAACTAATAAGATACGACAAAATTTTTTATTAGACTTAAGTTAAAATTTGAAAGATTCACGCTGTATAATAACACCTTTCGAACGATTTATTTCGTTTTATAAACATAGCAGCCTGCGCCAGGACGTAAATCTTACAAAATAACACATAGATATATTGTATATTTCGGTATCATTCTTTTGTTTTGGTTGTATATGCGTGGTTTTTATCTGGCAAACCGCCTTTTTATATGAATACATAAAGCGAAACAAGATATAAACGGCTTTCATTACGAGATAGAAGGGGCTTCGGAGGGCTTTTGCGCGGAAATGAGGGGCAATATATAAGATTTAGGCCCCAAACTAAGACAAACGGAAGACGACCATTTAAGTAATAGAGGGACAAATTGGGTTAGGCGTTTAAGGGAAAACAAGCTCGAAAAAGTCAGCTCGACAAATAAAACAAAAAAGAACAGCATGGTGCGGTCATCTGTTAACCTCGATTTGTCGAAAAATAATATTATATAATATTTCGTTTTGTTTAGGTTTGATTAATTTGTTTTTTCTTGTTGTTTGGAATATTGTGATTCTACTGACTGGATTTTTTGTTGTAGGTACCTTATCTTGCAATTCAGATTAAGGGAATTTAGAGATGCATTCAGCACATCACTGTACTTTATATTTGGATTATTTTATTACGGTTGCTGTATCATCACCTTTAGCCAAATTGCAATAGATTCACTGTATATTTATTTTGCGCGTTTCTTAACCCTTCATTAAATCAAGTTCAATAAACTACTTCAACAAACCCACGATCTCGCTATTCAATTAGAGCGTTCTCTCTTCGGTCAATTTGCAATGATAAAAGGCAAGGTAGCGGAAGACGGAACAGAATAAGAAGGCAAAAGGGACGGCAGAGTAGCCTTACTGCCTACTAGTATTACTACCATAGAAGTGGTCGACGAAAGTTATTTACATACCATTTATACTCGGTCCCATGAGAAGTACTGAGGCCGGCTGCGGTGTGTCCGGTTTAACCTCTACTTCGATGCTGTTGGCTCTGTAAAGTCTGAAGAGGTTGGCCTCGCACCGCAACCTTATGGTACCCCAACTGCCGCCCACTCCGGTCAGTTCCAATTTGCTCGAGGCGGTCTCGAGAAGGTCGCGGTCCGTGCTGATGTGAGACGACGTCGACCCCGGAACCTGCGACCAAAGATGAATTGCGTAAAACTTTAATGTGTTAAACGATTTAGCAAATTAGTTGGACGTGGCTTCTGTCTTATTATAAAAGAATTATGTTTTTTTTTGCTAGTTATAAAAATAATAAAATTTAAAATATTTTTGTTTATAGGTTGGTATGAAGTATATTGAAGTAAGTACAGAAATGCCATGCTGTTAATAAAATTTGCTACTATAAACACTCGTTATGAACGAAACAATTGTTCTTTTAATTTATTATTTGTAGCCATCCTGACGGTTCATTATAGAAAATAACAATTTTCTAATAATGCCACACTGTAAATTTATAAAAATTTTATCAATTGCGGTAATGTATAATTGCAACATTTGTACATACGTCCTGATTATGTAGAAAATTGCTAAACAAAATAATTTGCTATTCGAATAATGAGCTAAAAGTTACAAGACTTACAAAAAAAATAGTATTATATTGGATGGGCTATTATTAATTCATTTACCCAGCAACTAAGTTAACGCATTATTTAAAAAGTGTAAAACTTAGGTATAACTCTATTTAAAAGGGATAATATCGCTTAAAAGAACAAATTTATTAAAAACTAGCAATATTATTATATTGATATAAGATATAGATGAAAAGGAAAGAGAAATAATGAAAGACGATGAGATATTAGAAGAAGCATTTGAAAGGTTAACATCGCTTAGCAAGAACAAAACAGAGATATGACAAAGGTTATGAATCAGGATAAGAAACAAAGTTTGTTTTTAAACCTAGACTAATTGAGAAATAATGTAAAGGATCGAAATAAGCCGAGGTGGAAGAGAAAGAGTACGCAGAGGTGGGAGTAGACTTAATAATAAAGAAGATATGATTGATGAAGATAAAAGGATACTGTCTGTCAGTACAAAACTTTATTAAGAAAATAGCAATTGATAGAAATTTATTGCCCGAAGTAATACGCTAAACAAAGAAAGAGAAAAATGTCTTGCAGTTTTTCAAGAGGATGTAGACAATCGCGGTAGGCAAATAACAACAATGGGAGACCTGGATGCAAGGGTAAGAGTCAAGAAATGGTAAACAGGGAAGGAAATTATTAAGTTCTTTTTATATAAAAAAAGAACTAAGGATTGGAAATCACCTTTTAAAAAGAACGAAACATAATAATAAGACCATAACTAAGTAGAGATTAATTGTAAGCAAAGAGAAAATATAAAGAACACAGAACGTAGAAAAGGCATAGACATTGGGAACCATTCCCTCCTAGTTGTAATGATATTTAGTATAAAAGCAGAGAAATCTATGACAAAAAGGAGAAAAATTGTTGTTAAGAAAATTAGAGCATTCAAACTTAACCCCAAAGAAACTGCAGTAAAATTCTAAAAAAAAAAATTGACGAATTATTGATAAGAAGTGAAGAATGAGAAAATATAGAAGAAAGACGTAAAATATGTGAATATATCGTAGTATCGGCGGAGCTAACATCTGAGAGGTACAAAGAAAGCAAACATAAAATGAAAGAAGAGAAAAACAGTGAAGAAAGTACCTACAAATCACAGCACGGAAAAATTACGAGTAGTGTAAAGAGAAAATATTAAATGAGGAAAAATTGGAGAAGGACAGGAAAATAGCTGGAAGGAATTTGGTGGCAAAATGAATATGGCGTATAATAAATGTCACAAATTATCAAGGATAAAGAAGGAAAATTATATTAAAATGGAGTAAGATTAGCGCCAACATTGTAAAGATTTATTACAAAGAAAATATCTAGTAATTCAATAGAAAAGTCGATAGAAATCCACAAACAAAAGAACCTACAAAAGAAAAAAAAGAAGAGACTAAATAATATTATAAGCCTGAAGAAATTTTAAGAGGCTAATAAGAAGACAAAAGAGCAAAATTCGTCAAGGCACATGAAAATGCTGAAGACATTATTAGAGAAGGCCATGAATTTTCGAGCATAATTATTATAGCTCATAGAAAAGTCAAAAAAACAAAAGAGTAAAAAGGAACAACATTATAATCGCAATACTATAACTAGTGCAATTACAAAGATGCATGGCAGTTTTCTAGAAAATAGGACAGAAAGTAGAGATAACATAGAGTAATCCTGATGCTGAAATAATGCCTAAGAAACTTGATAAGTTTTAAATAGATGTGGGAAACTTTAGAGAACAAAAGCATTTTGATAATGGTGAATCGTCTCAATTTTTTCTATTAAGTGAGCAGTGTCACAGAAAAGGCCATATACACTATGTTTACGGCTATCCCGGTCAGAAAAAAAAAGGAAGGAAGAGCTGCCACTACAATAAAGTGTTTTACAACTACTTCACTGTACATCTATCTCCTTTCTTTCTGACCGTGCTCGCGCTAGACTTACGGTATATACAACGTGACCCATTTGTTCTCGAGCCACCCTCTAAGATCTTTATTTATTGTGCGATTTTAACCGGTTTTTTTTTAATTGTAGAACTTGGTGAATTGTATTCTTGGAACAAAAAACGCTGCATTCCTATAAAATGCAAGGCTTGCTACGTCAAAGGAGTAAAATTTTAAGAAATCATATTAGCGATTTTTCTAGAAAAAATCTGTGCACGCCACTGGATTCACTACCCCTCAAAACGAGCCTGTACCAAACTTGATCGAAAACTTAAGTAATACCGATTTTGTAGCCAAATTAAAAATGCACTGAGCATTTCCATAAATTTGTTCTAAAAGTCAAGTTATCCATGAAAAAAACAGTTAATTGTCAAAAGTGACATTACTGTGTAAGAAAGATATTACAATTTGTCTAGTGTTAATAACCATGGAAAATTTAACTTTGAGAAACAAAATTGAAATAGTACGTCTTGTTGGCGAGAATGTGCTTTCAGCAAGAGAAGCTGCGAGAGAATTCAATAATAGACACCCAGATAGACGAATCGGCGTACTGTACAACGGATTAACAAAGTTTTTAATGAGTCAGGGTCTGTTTCAAAAAATTTGCTTAGAACCAGATATAATGGACGTCGTAGAATTTTGAGAAATAATGACTAAAACAGAAAGTATTAGAAGATGCCTAGAAAAAGACAAAATAAAGGCTTTTGGGTGATGAAAGAAATTTGGCTACAGAATCGGTATTAACTACTTAAAAGTTTTCGATAAAGTTTGGTACAGGCCCGTTTTGAAAGGTGGTGAATCCAGTGGCGTGGACAGATTTTTTCTAAAAAAAATTGCTAATATGATTTCTTAAGATTTTACTCCTAAAAACTGACGTAGCAAACCTTGTATTTTGTAGGAATGTGGCTCTATTTGTTCCAATAATACAGTCCATCAAGCTCTACAATTTAAAAGAAATCCGATTAAAATCGCACAATAAATAAACATTTTACAGGGTGACTCAATAACAAATGGGTCACACTGTATACCTATAATATATACATATATCACTCAATCCAGCAAACTATACAAGTTTACGGCTTGAGAAAACTTTCACTATACTAAACATTAGTGGCCGATTCCACGAAAACATGCACGTCAAATTGACATCTAATTTTTAATTTGCAACTCCGAAACTGTCAACATGTTTCTCCCTTGCCCTCCATATGCGGCTTGTCAAGCTAGCCGCTTCTTCTGGGGGGATTTAGCGGCAATTTCTTTTGACGTTCATTCGACCACTTAAAATATAGACTAGGGATACGTTATAGTGAAATAGTGTTCTGGTAGTGACCAATAGCATTAATGGTCTGATTAGTGATGTAGCACCTAGCTGTGCTTGCTGATGAATGTACAAGGATCCCAAAAGCAGACCGACAGACGTTTAGATGATGCTCCTTGGGTCATCTCATGAAGATCGAGATCAGCAACCCGTGTCCGATCTTTTGTCGTTTGTATTAAAACATTCATCATTAACAGCCGAAAGCATAATGTACTGATCATAAGCTTGTGTTGAAGGAAGAAGGATGTAACAATTAAAATTATACAATTATACGCTCATAAAATAGGTAAAATGGAATCAAAAGCTAAATTGCCTTTTTATTATTACTATTAGCAAGCGATTAAAAACTAAAATATGATTACCATCAAAGTACCAACGATTTTTTGTTCGCCTTAGATGATAGACGATAATAAAATGTTTCTAATAATCGGACATTCTTTGGCTCTACACGATATTCATATCAACTTGAACTGGTACATTTAAATGCTTGTAGTTCATTTGTTTGTTAATTTTTGGGTGTCTATGTGTTAATAGATTTTGTTTAAAATTAAATTATTGTTTAAAATGTGCAAAAATATACAGGGTATTCCATTTAAAAAAAATTAATATTTTTTAATATCTCGAAAACGAGTTCAATTGTTTTTTAAATTTTACCATCGTAAGCGGAAGAAAAAAACGCTACTACTTTGGTCATTTAACCAACGACGTATCTTTATTAGTAATAAAGTTAGCAACAGTGCCGATTTCAATTTGAACACGCTGTATACCCATTACAAAGGGCTTCACTACAAACAGTGCCACAAGTGCCACCATCCTTTCCTTCAGTAGCAGCCTATAATCACTACATTATGCTTTCGATTGTTAATGCTGGATTTTTTAATACAAACGAGAAATGATGTAAGGAGAATTATCTGCTAATCTGTTTGTCGGTCTGCTTTTGGAACACCCTGTATACATAGTTGTACCGATGTGACCTCTTGGTGAGTTCTTGGTTAATATAAAAATAAATACAAACTTCAAATATTACCTTAGTTGAAGATGTTTGTTACGTGGATTAATAAACAATAAAATATAAACTTCAATATACCGGGTGTCAACGAGATCATGTATCAGGCCGTCATTTATTTATTAGTTAAAATAAAACTTTGAAATTCGGACCGTATATATGAGTGAATTCCGGTCAAACCGGAAGTGACGTTAATTTTGAATTTTTAAATACAACCTGTATTATTTCTGTTCATATTCTGTTTCTTCTAAAAATTTGCCATCTAGTGCAGGTCAACTTTTGACATTTCTGTCAAAGATGGCGGTATCTGTTAAATTTATCCATTAAAGTGAAACTGCTTCGCAACAATTGTCGAAATGTAACAACCATCAAAGTTAGCTTTGAAAACAATTAAGAAATGTATTTTTGACATTTACACGCATTGGCGAAGGACTTTTGACATTTCTGTCAAAAGTTGACCTGCACTAGATGGCAAATAATACAGGTTGTATTTAAAAATTCTAAATTAACGTCACTTCCGGTTTGACCGGAAGTGCTATAGAAAAACTGAGTGCACCTGAAGAAGCCCACCAATCACTTATATATACAGTCCGAATTTCAAAATTTTATTATAACTAATAAATAAATGGCGGGCTGATACATGATCTCGTTGACACCCGGTATATATTATGATTAATAGAAGGCTTTTGTCTTGTTGCTATTTGAGAGAAATGTTACTATTTTCATCTATTATAATATTCTATCCATTATTATCATTACTATTGTGACACGTTATATAAGTCTAACCCTGTATACACTCGTATAAATTTACAATTTGTGAAACCACATTTGTTTATTTTGATTAAAAATTCCATTACTTGCACGTGGTAGCCGTAATATTGACTGTAAGGGAAGATAGATGTACTTTTTCAATGTACTAAATTGCTTCCCAATTTTTCCCCTTACTTTTCAAAGAAACCGAACCGAACAAACTCCATATCGAAAGAAACATTCAGTTCTAGTCTCCAACAGAAAATTCGAACAATTTTTCAATTTAACCGTGCAAACCAGGCCGATACGTGTCCTTCTACTATAAGACGCGGCGGAGGGCTACGTTCCCTAATTTTTCAGGACGAAATCAACGACGCATAAAAACGACCATATACGTTTCCTCACAGAACCTTCCCTCACTCACTACCAATCTCGGAATTTTATCGAAGAGTAAATATCGATTCAATTTCGGCTGTATGAGGAAACTGGCTCTGAGGACGTGAACAGTTTTGAATTTACATAAAGCGGGAAACGAGACAAGGGAAAAACACTCTCATCTCGCGAGGCAGCGAGGGTAAACAGGAGTAATAGGAGCCGTTTGAGGTTTGTTTATTCATTTATCTGTTTATTTATTTTGGAAGATGTATCTAGCACGTGATATTTTATAGCCGACGTGTTTTAATAAACCCGTCAGGAATTAAATAATATAATACGCCTACATTCAATAATGTTTTTCTAATTTCTACGCGAAAGCTCCAAACTCCATAAAAGCTCATATATCAATGGTTTTCCTTCCTTAAAAAGATCCCTACTCTGTTAATAAAGTGAAAACAATAAATGTATTTCTGTCTATATGATTTTAAAGCCAAACCGTATCAACGAAAGAGATTTACTGAAATAAAATTCAGATGTGAATGTATGCAGAGAGTTGTATTGTCTAATAAAGTAGGAAATGATTATTTTGAAGTGTCTCGAGTTAGCTACACTGATTTTGGTAAATGGAATATGTTTATTTATTTTGAGATTAGAGTACATTGCAAGTATTATGGCCATTATGTAAAGTGCTTTTACCCTTCTATATTTTAATAAATACCCAATTTTATTTTAAACATCTTTTTATTATTACAACACACCAAGCCCCCATACTTGGGTATATTGAATGGTTTTAAACAAAAAATACTTTTCCGCAATTTTCTAGACGCAGACAAAATTCTACTTTAACTTAGTTTAGGTTAACATATTGTTAGAAGATTTGACAGCTGTCAAGATCCATTACTTGCTAGAGAGAGAGATGTATTTCTTAATTCTATAACGTTCTTCAATAACGTTTACTTTTTACGCATTAATATTCAAAATGCTGTCGCTGTTTTCCAAACAAGTAATATTTCCAAGTTCGTTTCTGTAAAACATGTCCATTTCACTTCTCGTCTCTTAACCATTTTATGTGAAAACGTCAGTCCATATAAGGTGCGTTGTTTTTTTTTCAGCCGTGTGTTAGACACTATCGATTCGTTACGCTTAGCCCTAAGCGAAAGCGATGGGCACGTAACGCGATAAAAAAGATTGAATTGGGGATACTTTGCTTTTATGTTGTCTATCCGATAAGATAAGGATAAATGAAATATAGCGGAATAAGGATAACGCTTAGGCGGATTTTCAAAATTTTATGTATTCCCGCGTAGCGTACAAAGCATTCAGAAATAGACGAAATCTGTAGATATAGCTATTGTGGAATGAATAAGAATTCAAGATGGGAGAAAACAGAACGCAATTTACAATTAAATTAATATAAATCCTGTGTGGGCGTGCATGTTATAAATTTTTCTTTATAGCTTGATCAGCGTTGGATTGGTGTGCTCATCATTTTTATTACTTATCTATTAATTTGTTTGTATAGTATAGGAATGAAATATTGAACGGGGATTATGTTTAATTTGCTCTATTACAGGACACTATTCATCAAGTCGCAATTATCTAATTAATTTACGTGACAAATGGGACTACATGACGAATAAATTAGGTAGATTGACGCATTGGCACTAACATTAACTATGATGAGCGGGCAATTAGGCCTTAATAAACCAGGATTAATAATATAATGCCTAACTGCTTTGAATAAATTATTACTGTTTATGAGGTTTTTCATCATTATTGTGAGTGTGCCCATTATGAATGTTTTATAGGTGGTAAATGTTACTAATAAGATGACCCTCAATAGATGTATGTTGACCTAAATTCTGTAGATATCCACATATGTCAAACAACAATAACTCATTCTCATCTGTTTAATGAAAATATTTGAATCGATTATATATTGTTGAAATGAACTAACCAACAGTCTCGACTATTTTCAGATTTAACATTGAAAATTACGTGTTGTCGAGCATCGGTTTTCTTCTGACAATTGTTTTTGATAAAATAAAACTATCATTTGTACCATGTGTATGGCTAGAGCTATTCCATTTTGGGACATGCTGTAGTACAGAGTAGATCATTTTGTGATAAATGATAGCTTTGTGAATAAAAAAGAAACTGTACAATGACGTTCAATTTTGCAAGTGATATTTTATTTGGACTTTGCTATTTTATATAGTAAAGTTTGAATATGATATTAAGCAAATGTTTGCCTTATTTGGCGGCGCACAAATTGGCAACATCGCTTTTTGAGCATTTGTGGTGGAATGTTGCTCACTTCTCGGCGAATATTCTTCTTTAGCTTTTTCAAACTGCGAAGTTTATTAGTGTAAACCTTTCCTTTGAGGAATCCTCAAGGGACCCTGGTTGGGTTAAATCCGGCGTACACGGAGGCCAGTGTTTGAAATGAGTTGCCTGCTGAATATTCGTTTAAATGTGTGGCAACCCGCGTCATCTTGTTGGAATCAGTAATGGTCCAGGTCATTGTCGTTGATGAATGGAATCAGTCAAATCGGTAATCATAATCTGATAGCGTTCTTCATTAACTGTCGAGGTCATCCCGCTGTCTTTAAAGACAAACGGTTCAATGTCGCGATTGGCGCATACTACACACCAAACAATCAGTTTTTAATATGAAGACTACCGCAAGAACAACACTGGATAGAGCAAGACAGTCCACAAATCCCCTGCTGTTGAGCGATGTAGTTCATCAGTATCGGTCACCACCTAGAGTCAGAGTTCGGCAATCTATTGGAGTTCTCCAATAGCCAAACACTTGAGCAAAAATTCTTTAAGAAACGAAACCCAGCCAACCAACCCACAAGATAGATTTCTATACCCCATCATTCTTCCATCCCTCACCCAAATCTCAGCAAACGTTCCAATTTGCTCAGAAAACATTATTTCTTGGATGATCTCGGATACCAACCCCCAACAGGCAGACAGAAGGAGAAAGAAGATGCAGAATAACCAGTTTTTGATCATGCAGAGGTTCCGCATAAAATACTCGTGGATTTTCAGAGCCCTAAAAACAACAATTTTGTGCATGTACAGAGAGTGAGAAATAAACTTCGTCGGACATGATTAAGAGCTTTCAAAAATTATCGCCAATCGAGCCATGTTTCGAGCGTATTCCAATGATGTGGCTTATCTGCTGGCAAAAGTCTGCTCAAAATTTGTGTTTTGTATTCGAATAAATGCAGATTCTCCTTCAAAATGCATTGTAATGACGTTCTAAAGATGTTTAATTTAATTTAATCTCACAAACATGGGCTTTGGTGAACGAAATATTCTGCTAGCTTCGACTTGCACGCACTTTAATTGGATAAACAAAAGTCAATAGGGAACCGGTGACAATAAGTATTATTTTTACTTTGAAAATTGTTTTCCTTCTAGGTGTTGAAGAACGATATTTTGCACTATTTAATGTGCACTATTTCAACCTGTTCCACTGTAGCAGAGACCCCTTTTCTCGCGCGTGTTTCTACAGTGTTTAAACAACAAAATCAGTTCTTTTTAAACTATTTGGCCGTGATAATAGATTAACAGCCACACTTTATTGAATGCTTTTTAAAGCTTTAATTTACCCTGTAACAGCTCACTTTTGCCACAGTAGCCCCATTCTTATCACATCAAGTGCATCCATTATGCGGCCATCTTGAACAAGATGCATATTTAACTCAATATTTGTCCTTTTCCGTGTTATTATATTTTTCCTCACACGAAACGCATTCGTCTTCATATTAGTCACAAAAACTATCTGTGTCATTATTTTCTCAATCTCAATTTTGTCTGAGTCTAAAGAGGTACCTGGTTATAAAGTTTTTCAATTCTTTCCTCTTCTTTTCATTTCTTTTTCTTCTGTAATCCTTTTCCATTTGTTCATTTTTTCTTGGTAAGACAAATTATGTTTACTAGCTAGCTCAAAACAGTTGTGTCCTCCTCTTGACTACGTGTACTTTGCTCTCGGTGTATTCTATCCGATAATGATATTCGAAATTGTACGATCCATCCAACACTAAATCTTTGTGGAAGTGAGTCAGTAGTCTTTCCTATTGTGATCCTACCTGATTCTTGTTTATTTTCGAAGCTAATGAACTTTATTATAAATTATATTAAAGAACTCGCAATTCCCAATACTTATCGCTTGTTAAAAATTTTATATAAGTTTGTAATGTTCCTCTTCCTAACTTTTAAATTTCAAATTAATCATTTCCAAAGCTTCGCCTTGCATCCAGTAAATCCGTATTCCGCAAATAATTTTTATTCTCCTACTACTTTTATGTCCAACTCATCTTATACTGTCCGTAAACCTTGCATCCACCGGAATTTAGCACAGCAGTTTCGATAAAACTAAAACCCCGTCGTCGTACCTTTAAAATTCAATTCGACAACGTTCTCTGCTCCGTAGGTTTTCCCAGAATAATGCCGCTAGTATGCACTTTAACGGCAGCGAGGAACTATTCCGCTCGGATTCTGACTATTCGGATTAAGGATATCCAGCAATTTTGCGTTTTATATTCCTCCAGCTCGGTCAGAGTCGGAAGTTACTTGTCCGCTGTTATTGTCCTAGATTCCTGAACATTTCAGATGCATATTTGTACGGACAAGTACGAGTTTTATGAGCTATCGTGAAGAAACCGAAGCGGTTTTAAATTATGAAAGGTATGGGAATAGTTTTCCTGTAGTTTGTACTTACTACCGAGAACAAATCGAGAAGATGACAAAACGGATGATCGTATAGGAAGTTTTGACGCTTGAGTTGTTATAGATTACAGCAGCTGAGCTTGAATAATGCAGCGGTGTGTAACAAGTTGTTCGTTGTGTTACAGCGAAGAACCGATAAGCGGAAGATGATGTATTCTTTCATTTATTTAAGTGATATATGTAGGTAGTAGATTTATTTTACTGCATCAGCTTTTGTCAATTTCTCAGAATTTTATTTAACCCCAGAAGGCTAACATGGTATTACTGGCAGTATCATGATATAAAAAATATATTAAAATGAATTAAAAATGCGGTACAGTTAGCATTGAATCCCCATATGGCCGAAAACGGAAATTGGGTAAAAAGTTGTCAAAATTGAAAAGTTACTAAAATGTGTCAATAGGTAAAGTTGATTCTAATCAGAATTTAAATTTGTAGGTTCATGATCGTTAAGATATGATGCTATAATAAGATGGTTAAAAATCGCTAAGATTATCCGAATAGTAGCTAATACCTTCTAAAATATTACATGTTGTGTTCTATTTCAATATTTTACAAGGTATTTTCTATAGTTTAGGGTTTCCACGGACGAGCGGGACAATTAAATACAAAAAATGTGTTTTCTGTGAATATTATCTATACTTCATCGAAATTTAAGTGCCGCATATTATAAATGGGCGAACAATAAACATTTCCACAATCATAATACAAAGAAAGTCTTTTTAATAAAGCCACGGCCGCTTGCAGCATCTCACATGTTAAAAAGCCTTATTAGAAATTTACGTTAGATTTAAAAATAATAATTTTCTGGCTTTATTAAACTGATTTCTTTGTATATGATTGTGGAAATGTTCATTGTTTGCCAAGTTATAATATGTGGCACTTAAATTTCGATAAGTATAGATAATATTTACCGAAAACCGATTTTATGTATTTTACCTAATGTCCCGAAAGGTCGTGGAAACCCTGTATATATCTTTCCTTTGTTGTAATGTGTGCAATTTTTTTATAGTTTAGTGGTTTTTCTGACGAAGGTAAATTAAAGTTACCGAAAGCTTAAATGTGTTTTTAACTCGTCCAAAATCTCACTGTTAGGCCGCTACGACAACGAAACCTTCCACGCAATATTTATAAATACCACGGCCAAGGAAAGGAACTACCTCTAATTAAGAGTATTGGTAAACGGAGAGAGGAGAGGATGAGATGGGCAATATTAATTATCTGTTTTATGTAATTCATTGAGTCTCCTCTAACAAAAATATAGACATTGGTGTAACAGTATAAGTAAATGGAATAGACCTACCATTTGTCAGGTTTTTATCAATGAAATTAAATACATTTAATGTTTTTAAAGCTTGAATAAAATGATACAGAACGCCTTGTAGAATTGCGTGTAGTAAACCAAACACAAATCGGCCGAAAGTCAAACATAGAAGAAAGCAAATCTCATGCAAGTATATGAATATATTAGTTTTGGATGAAGAACAGATGGAACCTTTATTAGTAATGGACAATTTTTGGAAACAAATTAAAAAAAAATGAAAATATACTTGGTTTGTAAATCTTTATTGAAACTTAACTTATAATTCAAGTAGGTGTAAGTTCCCATGTAGGACAAACCACAGAATGATTAAAACATAGGATCAGGCAACACAAAAGTGACATCAGAACGGATAAAGGTGCATATGCGTTGATTAACCCTGCATCAGATCAAAAACATACTTTTGATTTAAAAAAGACAAAAACGTTAGCCAAACAACTAATACCGTAATTTTGAAACAGATTCGTACTAATCCATGCTTATTTGTAAATTTTAAAACATATGATACGGTGCTGTTTCACGTTTTTTATATAAATGACACATATAAGGAATTTTAATGTTGTTTTAACGAATTTACGATAATTTTAAGATTATAGAATATTGATCGTTGAAAAAGTTACGAAATATTGGAAGATTTGGTGTTGTAATTTAGAATTTTTTGAACTTATTACCTAAGATTTATCAATTAATAGAACAATTATGCAGTCGAGGAATTATTTATAATTAAATATTATTTATTTAAAGATTTCTATAATAACGTTTGTTGGAAACCTTTGTACTTTTGACACTCACACCACTTTGTGCAAAGTTCTGCTATTCGCCACACGTTGTAAGGCAGTATAGGCAATATTTTTAAATTGTTCGGCGACCTTCTGTAAGAATTAATATGTGTTCGCGCTTCACTACTTTTCGGTGGAGAGGTTGAGGAATGAGTATAGATTATATGTATTTGACCTTGCTGACCTTGAATTCTAGGCAAATGTATTGAGTGAGGCTTACAAGATTGGTTACGGTTGATATACCGCGAAGAAAGCCATGTTGATACCATGTTGAACCATATTTGCTGTGTTTCGGTGATAAAATTCAAAAAATTATTTTCTTAGGAGATACATTTTATGATTATCAAAAGAGTTTATATCGCTCTGTTATTTCATAGAAATTTTACTAATAATTCAAATGAAAATTGACTTGTAACAAAATGTTTTTTTTTTATATAATGTGGTGGGTGCTTAGTTGTAGTGACTCCGTAAACTGTATCGCTTGTCTGGCTATCACTGCAACTCTCGCGGTGTAGTTTTTGTGTGTGTATGTTGTGTTCAATTGGCTTTGTAACAGCATCATATCGCCTTTTATGATGCCGCGCTGTTAATCACTTTGCTCCCAACAGCGAATGGCAAGTCGATCCGGGATTAAACTCTCTGAAAAAATGTCACCGTCCCTCCAGAGAATTGAACCCCGGCGTCTATCGTCCTCTCACAACAATAGTCAGCCGCCTAACCACTGCGGCCATCGACCCTTTTTCTGTTAATATTATTATTACTATTGTAAACTTATTGTAACGACCATCCATTCTTCAATCTTCATTGTGATTAGCTAGATCAATTCAGAATAATTAGAAGATTTGAAATATGGTATCTCACCCATAACATGACACACATATTCTAAGACCACTTGTGAGATCATATTCCAATGAAACTGTGTTTACTTCCCCAGATTCAGCATAATATCATACTTTGCAATTCCACCCTTGAGTTTATCTACTTTATGCTCTCGATCTAAATATTTACACAGAGCGTACAATAACGTGAATAATTCGCTATTATTTGTTTAGGGCTTAGATCTCAAGCTTTAATAGTAATTACGTCATGTACATATATCACTTTTCACGACATCCCCGCTGCGTTCATGTGCTGCAATCGTTTTGTACATAGTATTTGTAAACTGTTATATACATACATACATAATTGTGTATTTTTATAGATATATTTGTTTCTGTTGCTTCTGCATTTGCTCTTGAGATGCCCTTGCATATTAACTGATATTTTGTCGGTAAGTTGCCTATGATGGATGACGATAAACATGTTGTAATGAACTAAGAATAATTTCCTTTTTCGATATGAAATGCTCTCTAAATATGCAATTACGACAGGCATGAAGCGGAACATTTACTTCAACAGGATAATGCACTCTGTCACAAATCCAGATGCTCGATGCAGTGGTTTAGTGACAATTTGAATGGCCGGCCCAATCAGAAATTTGTTGCCAAATGAAAATTTGTGGCGCATGCTGAAGTTGAAGCTGTCAAAACATAATTGCAGAAATAAAAATGAATTTAAAGGCAAACTTGTATAGGAATGGGAGTCACTTTGAATTGACGTGTTTAGTGTTTTATTTAAAGAATATATATGCGTGCAGATTTATTTAAACAGAACACAGTGTATCCTTATATAGGTATAAGACTCTGTAAATGATTTAGTTGAAATTTCATCTTCTGGGGTTCAACCCTGCTTGGGTAGAAAGTAATTTGTGCCATACTTTTAATTTTCAAAAATCACGCATGCCTTGGAAATTTACAAAAAGGTAGTTCTTATCACTAATAAAATACCTTTTTTGTAGGAGATATGACAAAATGTTATTAAGAAAAGTTATTCAGAATAATAAACTACGCAAGTATGCAAAATTTGAACAAGATCGAACATAGTTTGAAAATTTACAAACAAATTATTCTTTCCACTAATAGTGTTTTTTTTCTGCAGGAGATACGATAAAATGTTGTTAAGAAAGTTATTCAGATTAATAAATTATATAAGTGTACAAAATTTAAACAACATCGGTTTACTCAATTGTTTATTAATTATGAATATAAAAAATAATAAAACTCAAACAATTCATTTCGTTCAAATTAAATTAACTATTCACAACATCTAAAATATTCATTCATTCAATATGTCTGCCGCCTTTATTCGCACATTCCTCAATTTTGTTCCGAAATGCGTTGAATGCCGTTCTTATCTCCTCAAGAGAAATTGAATTTACAGCATCTCTAATGCGATTTTTCAACACCTCTACATCATTTGTCGTATTTGAATTTTTTTTTGTTTGTTTTATCCGGCTGATTGTTAGGTCAGGAGATCTGGGCGGCCACAAAATGTGACCAGCATTGGCTATCCATTTTTCTTGAAAATGTTCATTCAGCCATTCACAAACTTTCAAAGTTGCGTGGGCAGGACAACCGTTGTGTTGAAAATATGAAGAAAATCTTGCTTCATATGGTAATTCGTCTATAAACCAATTCAAAATATTTAAATATGTGTGTTGATTAAGTCTTCCTTCAATAAAATATGGTCCAATAACACCACAGTGATAAGAAATTGCATACCAAATGTTAACTTTTTTAAAACATTGCCGTTTACAATGTATTACATAATCGGGACTATATCCAGACCAATATCGACAATTCTGTGAAGAAGGCACACCATTAGTGGTAAAAGTCGATTCATCTGAGAAGATAATATTGTTATGAAAATGTCGATGCTCCAGAATTTTCTCTCCCAAAGTAAAACAAAATTTCAACCTTCATCCCCTTCTTCTAATGTGTGAAGAAATCTAACTTTATATCGTTTAACTTTTTTTGCTTTGCAAATGTGATTTGCTAATAAGAATCTGCTCTGACCGCTTTCTTAATGACAATTTGCGCTGTTCCGTTCTGAATCCATTGCCAACACAGTACTAATGTCATCTTTATCAAAGTTATTTCTTTTTTTCGGTATATTATGTACACTGCCGGTAGTTAGAAAATTTTGAGTCAGTCTGGATGCTGTAAATTGGACTAATACTTTGTTTGGAAACTTCTCATTAAATAATCTAATAACTGCTGGAATAGATAATTGCCCTATACCATAACATTGAATTAGGTAGATCCGTTCTGGTAGAGTAAGCATAACTTTTGTGATATTTCACAGAAACTATGCTTTATCAAAAAATATTTCCACCTCAAGAAAGTGATTTTTTGACGCCAATGTTTGAAGTTATCACTTGAGTGAAAGTTATTGCAATTTCGACTATCGTTTACCAAAGAGAGCACCACGCAAAGAATTTATGAACATAAGGTTCCAATGGTTGCGCCACCCTTCAACAGATGGCGGCAGCTAATCCATCGAGTAATTAATATAAATTTTTGCGTAAACTCTATCGTAACCAGGACAATAGAAGGCGATAGATTTTTAAGTTAATATGGTCTTTATTACTCTACTATCACTTTAACATTGCGGCGATTACTTTGTGGAAGATGATTTACCAAATAAGCAATTAATTAATCAACTATAGAACTAAATTTTCGAACTTTTTTAAATTAAATATCAAATGCAGTATTTACACAAAGCTTATCTATATATGTTTATATCTAATAGAAGGAGAGAATAAATAGAATTTGATATCTATATCTTTATTAACGAAACATCGGCGCTTCCTCTGAATTTTATTTAACCATTTAACTACAGAATACGAACACAATCAACCGCAATACACGATGCGAGAGAACACGTTCCAAGATCGCGTTATTCCAACAAAAATAAAACAAAGAGAAATGTTCTGTACGAAGGTTGCCGGTACTGGCGGTGAACCTAAGTTGCACCGCAGCATTGGACAATATTGCATCACATTCGCTAGAGGATGGTTGAACATTCTCGGTCGCATGTTTGTATCTCGTATACGATGGTGAACGTGCCAGTTTACCCGCCGCAGCCAATTGCACTACGACTGCATCCAATGCAACCCGTCGACTTCGACCAGTCGAGCGTGACCAATTCCGCTTGTTGACGGCATTGCATCGAGTATAGCATATTGCGCGTGGTTATCACAGCCGGCTGTCTTTCATGAATCCGGCGAGAAGAAATTTTCATTCGTCGTGCACTGCAACGGGAAGAAAATAAGATTTTTACGCTTGAATGATAGAGATTACTCCCAGACGAAGCGCTTCGCATACGTCGAGAATTCTTACCGCTGAGGGACTCTTTGATGAATACGTAATATACCTACGTAATTCTATGCAATAAATCTGGTTGGATAAGGAGTTGGAGGCTATGAAATTTTTATGAGATCTTTCTTTGTGTAACTTATGATTTCAGAGAATATTAAGGCTTTGATGGTGATGAACTATTCCAGTATTCAGACCGTATCGATTATGTAAAAAGTAATTTGTGGAAATCTTCATTAAACTTCATTAAAATTAATTTAAACTTAAATGTTACCTGACTGGTATATATTTCGTTAGTGCTCAAGCATCGACACAACCTCAAGAACGAACTATAAATATCACTAAGTGAAGCAACAATTAAAGAAGGTATTTTTTCAGACCACCGATTTGGAATATTCTGAAAGACGAACATTTTAACAGCACTCTAACAGGTATTTATTGAAAAATATGCTTGGAATGGTTTTTGCCTCGTGGTTACTACTCTCTTGGGAAATAAGAAAAATGACAATTACGTTATTCTTATTAAAAATATGCTGTCATTGTATCAGATCATTTCCTACGCTCATATCTGGAGTTTCTTCCTGGGAACTGCGATGCTGTAAGTACTGAGCACGGCAGATGCTTCCATCAGGATATATCAATAGTGGAGAAAAGGTCCGAGAGAACGCTTCCATACTTGCCGATTACTGTTGGGTTTTTGTTAGAAATGCTTCAGAAACAATTCTCGAAGGAATAGTAAAAACGGCTCAATTAGTGACTCTAAAAGTATAAAACGATCTATCTTTTCAAAGTTTTTAACTTGGTTGTCATTTTCGTATTCAACACAAGTAAAATTAAAAACTTGAGTAATAGAAACTTTTTAAAAATAAAGAACCGACTTCTCCAGAAAAGTAGCGTCGCAATGCAGTTAAAAGCCTTTTATTTTTTCATGAATCATTAAAAGATATTTTAAAACAATCTACTTATTAAATCACAAGAGCTTTAATAAAATTACAGCTCCCTCTAACTTATTATAGCCCGCATAATTCTCTTCCGTGATTAATTAATACCTCCCACTTTAATCATCCTAATGAAGCCCACAATAAGTATGCGCAGATAACGAAATTACTTTTACTTTAATATAACCTTCCATCACGTAAACAAGGATCGCGTGAAAGCGTAAAAGTTGGGCTCGTAAATATTCTATAACACGCTTCTTCTTCCTCTTCGTATCGCGTATTACTCCTTACATAAGTAGCTACATAAATAAATAAATAAATTCGAGAAAGTAATGTTATTTCGAATAACTAAGTCCGCGGTCGTCGTAACATTCATCAAACGTAATCCTCTTTGCAACGAAATAAATCAAGAAGGCGTTGCGATAGCATTGCTCATTCACGGCGTACTACGAATGCGCCAACATAGTATTACCGAACTTGCCAATGTGAAAGCTCCCGTCGTGCTACTACCGGTGTGCAGTGGGAAATATTTTATAGTGTCGAATTAGGTATCCTTAACTCTACGGAGCCGACTAGTGAAGCTAGCAGGCGGTATATAGCTCACAATCAGTGCGTTAGATATTAGCATTGGCAGGTGGTATATTATTCTGTACAAATGTATGCTATCTTCAGTATGTATAGTTTATTTCCGTATATATTCAATATTTACAAAACGATATATTGTATATGTGAAGTAAACATATAATGTACAGTCGAGGGCAGATAAATGTAGTACGAGCGTTTTTTTTTATTTGTATGGTGTAAATTTGTGTTGCGCTATGATCTGACATTTGATTTGTATGACCAGCAGCTTAAGCTAAAGCTCGTCTTACGATAAAAAAATTTCGAATTTTTGACATATATGAAATTTAAGGTTATACTACATTTATCTGGCCACGACTGTACATTATTTATATTTTGCAAAATCCTAAATAAAAAGAAAACATATTTTATATTGATTGACATTTGAGAAAATACTCAAAAGTTAAAAAAATTGGAACCAATGTCTTAGATAAATAGGGTTTTGTAATTAAAAAGTAATATCTTGTCTGGTAACCATTGATCCATCGGTCACATCTGGGGAGACAAAACATTTCTCCATTTTTTTTTGAAAGCAAGAAGCACGGATTTCTTGGGTTATATCTACAAACTTTATATTCTTTCTACTTCAAATTTAACCATCATATATTGGTCTGGTAAAAAGTGTGTCAAAAGTAGGTACAACAGGTGCTAAAGTCTTAATAATAATTAATGAAATAAATTATCGTAAAATTGGTACAATTTAAAGAAAAATTTCGTTATTGATGTGATATTCTGGTCTCCTATATACAGTGTGTCCCAAAATGTCCGCAACAGCCTTGTAAGTCCTGTAGTATAGTCGTAATAAAAAAGTGTTTCAAATAAAAGTTGCTCCAATTTACATGATCCACTTTGTGAACTGAAGAGATTTCGAAAATTTTATACAGTCTGGTCATTATGTCGTTACTTCTTTTCATCTCTTATGGCAGCTATCTTGAATTCGCTTCCAATCGAAAAATATAAGAAAAAGTTATTCAGAATTACGAAATACCGCCGTACGAAAAATTTCAACTCGATCGTCAAATATCTATTTTTCCCATGTATTATCTATCGCGGTGGCCCAAAATGTCGGCAACTGCCCTGTAAGTCCTGTATTATAGTCGTAATAAAAAAAGTGTTTCAAATAAAAGTTGTTCCAATTTACATGATCTACTTTGTGAGCTGAAGAGATTTCGAAAATGTTATACAGCCTGGTCATTATGTCGTTACTTCTTTTCATCTCTTATGGCAGCCATCTTGAATTTGCTTCCAATCGACAAATCTTATAAGAAAAAGTTGCTCAGAATTAAGAAATACCGCCGTATGCAAAATTTTCGTTCGATATTTACTGAGTGGATTATGGCCTAAAAATCAAATAGCAAAATCGAATCTAAAACAGAGGTGATGAGCTTGAGAGTCATAAGTGAGCCAGAAATAAATACGTAACTTTAATTTCACAACAATGGCACCAAAATTTACCAAGGAGGAGAAAATTGAAATAATTATTTTATATGAAAAACCAAAAAAATTGCCGGAATACGGCAAGACAATTTAATTTGCGGTATCCTGACAAGAATACACATTATTCAACGTTAGCTCGTATTGTACAAAATTTTAAGGAAGCTGGAAGTGTAGAAAATAAGTTTAAGAAGAACCACAGGCGATGGCCAGTTACGGAAAATGCGGAGTTGGAAGTCATCTTACGGATTACCGAAAATCCGCGCATTTCCATCCGGCAGATTGAGCAAGAGACCGAACTATTACTATAATAATAGCTGTCGCAGAGGTAAACGGGGCTCCCTCCTGAGACCTTACGAAAGGACTAAACTCGAAAAGGGGGTGCCGATCGACGGGAAAAGGATTTTTCTAATCAACTGTCTAGGTTTCGCCGCAGACCAACGTCCGAATCCTGTAAGATTAGCAAACGAATTAAAAATTCGCGTTGGAGCGGACTTTGAGCGCTTATATCTCCCGAACGGTTAACGCTACGCCAAAACTATTCATGTCCGAACATATTCTCCTCGACGAGTACTTGGTTATTTTGGGGAAAAAAATTTTTTCCGATTAAAACTAAAAAATACAGCGTCGGGGCGCCGACGCCCAATAAGACGACGCTTTCCCAGACGTGACCGCCGAACCGGCCGTATTTATAATGACGATTTCCAAAATTTCAAAGTTCCAACGCCTTTCTAAACCGCTTATTTTTTGATAAACGTCGCCAAAATTCCTCAAAACAGATAGGTACTAGATATTTCTATATGAGAATATGATATCTCGAATTTACGAGCTCCTGTGGCGCATCGGAACGGACGGTGGCCCACGGCGCTAGAGGTACGGCGTTCAAATCTCGACGAGGGATACTATGGCTTTTTTCTTTGGTTTTTTGTTTTTTTTTATTAATGATTGAAAAGAATAATATATAAAATAAAGAAGTCTTCATTTCAACGGCGACGAAACACAAGAAATAATAATTAAAAAAACACGATGAATCATTAAATGCGTTAAAGAATTTCCAATTTTTTACAATTGTCCGATTGGAAAAACGTTATTATTTATACTAAAAATCGTTTCTTATTTTGTGGTTCAATAAATACCACAAGTAGTAATAATTACAAACATCTCTCCATGTCTAAAAGTAATTTAAAAATATGAAACAAGTAAGAATAGTTTAATTATCTGTATGTCAGTGTATTATCGAGATTATACTAAGTATATATCTACATATTTTCGAAAGAGCTAAAAAGTCTTATTTGTATACATTCAGGGGAAATTGAATGTCAATATTTTAGGGAACGATTTTATGATGTATTTTAAAAAGGAAACTTATATAAACTTATATATGAACGTGTGACCTAAACGTCTGTCAAAGTAGGTAGCTGAAATTCCGTACGAACGCCACTGGTGGAATTAAAAAAAAATGGGGAACACTCAATAATGCCTCTTGATACATACTACACGTATACCACGTTTCATTAAAATATCTAAAGTGGTATTACAGGAATTAATAAAAAACTATTTATTTTCGAAAACTTTATCACCCTGTATCTCAAAAGTTAAGACCTTTAGGTCATATGTTCATATGAAGTTTTCTCTTTAACATGACGAGTAGTATACGGTCCTGCGACGTCCAGCAAAAAAAAAAAAAACTATTTATTTTCGAAAACTTTATCACCCTGTATCTCAAAAGCTAAGACCTTTAGGTCATATGTTCATATGAAGTTTTCTTTTTATCATGACGACTAATATACGATCCCGCTACGTCCAGCAAAAAAAAAAACTATTTATTTTCGAAAACTTTATCACCCTGTATCTCAAAAGTTAAGACCTTTAGGTCATATGTTCATATGAAGTTTTCTTTTTTATCATGACGAGTAGTATGCGATCCCGCGACGTCCAGCAAAAAAAAAAAACTATTTATTTTCGAAAACTTTATCACCCTGTATCTCAAAAGCTAAGACCTTTAGGTCATATGTTCATATGAAGTTTTCTTTTTATCATGACGACTAATATACGATCCCGCTACGTCCAGCAAAAAAAAACAAAAAAAAAACGTTCCCTGAAATATGGACATTCATTTTGGAAAGTGCCTGTATAGCGGGTTTTATTCAATCAAAGTCGGCCATATTCCGCTCTTTACTATAATAATAGCTGTCGCAGAGGTAAACGGGGCTCCCTCCTGAGACCTTACGAAAGGACTAAACTCGAAAAGGGGGTGCCGATCGACGGGAAAAGGATTTTTCTAATCAACTGTCTAGGTTTCGCCGCAGACCAACGTCCGAATCCTGTAAGATTAGCAAACGAATTAAAAATTCGCGTTGGAGCGGACTTTGAGCGCTTATATCTCCCGAACGGTTAACGCTACGCCAAAACTATTCATGTCCGAACATATTCTCCTCGACGAGTACTTGGTTATTTTGGGGAAAAAAATTTTTTCCGATTAAAACTAAAAAATACAGCGTCGGGGCGCCGACGCCCAATAAGACGACGCTTTCCCAGACGTGACCGCCGAACCGGCCGTATTTATAATGACGATTTCCAAAATTTCAAAGTTCCAACGCCTTTCTAAACCGCTTATTTTTTGATAAACGTCGCCAAAATTCCTCAAAACAGATAGGTACTAGATATTTCTATATGAGAATATGATATCTCGAATTTACGAGCTCCTGTGGCGCATCGGAACGGACGGTGGCCCACGGCGCTAGAGGTACGGCGTTCAAATCTCGACGAGGGATACTATGGCTTTTTTCTTTGGTTTTTTGTTTTTTTTTATTAATGATTGAAAAGAATAATATATAAAATAAAGAAGTCTTCATTTCAACGGCGACGAAACACAAGAAATAATAATTAAAAAAACACGATGAATCATTAAATGCGTTAAAGAATTTCCAATTTTTTACAATTGTCCGATTGGAAAAACGTTATTATTTATACTAAAAATCGTTTCTTATTTTGTGGTTCAATAAATACCACAAGTAGTAATAATTACAAACATCTCTCCATGTCTAAAAGTAATTTAAAAATATGAAACAAGTAAGAATAGTTTAATTATCTGTATGTCAGTGTATTATCGAGATTATACTAAGTATATATCTACATATTTTCGAAAGAGCTAAAAAGTCTTATTTGTATACATTCAGGGGAAATTGAATGTCAATATTTTAGGGAACGATTTTATGATGTATTTTAAAAAGGAAACTTATATAAACTTATATATGAACGTGTGACCTAAACGTCTGTCAAAGTAGGTAGCTGAAATTCCGTACGAACGCCACTGGTGGAATTAAAAAAAAATGGGGAACACTCAATAATGCCTCTTGATACATACTACACGTATACCACGTTTCATTAAAATATCTAAAGTGGTATTACAGGAATTAATAAAAAACTATTTATTTTCGAAAACTTTATCACCCTGTATCTCAAAAGTTAAGACCTTTAGGTCATATGTTCATATGAAGTTTTCTCTTTAACATGACGAGTAGTATACGGTCCTGCGACGTCCAGCAAAAAAAAAAAAACTATTTATTTTCGAAAACTTTATCACCCTGTATCTCAAAAGCTAAGACCTTTAGGTCATATGTTCATATGAAGTTTTCTTTTTATCATGACGACTAATATACGATCCCGCTACGTCCAGCAAAAAAAAAACTATTTATTTTCGAAAACTTTATCACCCTGTATCTCAAAAGTTAAGACCTTTAGGTCATATGTTCATATGAAGTTTTCTTTTTATCATGACGAGTAGTATGCGATCCCGCGACGTCCAGCAAAAAAAAAAAAAAAAAAACTATTTATTTTCGAAAACTTTATCACCCTGTATCTCAAAAGCTAAGACCTTTAGGTCATATGTTCATATGAAGTTTTCTTTTTATCATGACGACTAATATACGATCCCGCTACGTCCAGCAAAAAAAAACAAAAAAAAAACGTTCCCTGAAATATGGACATTCATTTTGGAAAGTGCCTGTATAGCGGGTTTTATTCAATCAAAGTCGGCCATATTCCGCTCTTTACTATAATAATAGCTGTCGCAGAGGTAAACGGGGCTCCCTCCTGAGACCTTACGAAAGGACTAAACTCGAAAAGGGGGTGCCGATCGACGGGAAAAGGATTTTTCTAATCAACTGTCTAGGTTTCGCCGCAGACCAACGTCCGAATCCTGTAAGATTAGCAAACGAATTAAAAATTCGCGTTGGAGCGGACTTTGAGCGCTTATATCTCCCGAACGGTTAACGCTACGCCAAAACTATTCATGTCCGAACATATTCTCCTCGACGAGTACTTGGTTATTTTGGGGAAAAAAATTTTTTCCGATTAAAACTAAAAAATACAGCGTCGGGGCGCCGACGCCCAATAAGACGACGCTTTCCCAGACGTGACCGCCGAACCGGCCGTATTTATAATGACGATTTCCAAAATTTCAAAGTTCCAACGCCTTTCTAAACCGCTTATTTTTTGATAAACGTCGCCAAAATTCCTCAAAACAGATAGGTACTAGATATTTCTATATGAGAATATGATATCTCGAATTTACGAGCTCCTGTGGCGCATCGGAACGGACGGTGGCCCACGGCGCTAGAGGTACGGCGTTCAAATCTCGACGAGGGATACTATGGCTTTTTTCTTTGGTTTTTTGTTTTTTTTTATTAATGATTGAAAAGAATAATATATAAAATAAAGAAGTCTTCATTTCAACGGCGACGAAACACAAGAAATAATAATTAAAAAAACACGATGAATCATTAAATGCGTTAAAGAATTTCCAATTTTTTACAATTGTCCGATTGGAAAAACGTTATTATTTATACTAAAAATCGTTTCTTATTTTGTGGTTCAATAAATACCACAAGTAGTAATAATTACAAACATCTCTCCATGTCTAAAAGTAATTTAAAAATATGAAACAAGTAAGAATAGTTTAATTATCTGTATGTCAGTGTATTATCGAGATTATACTAAGTATATATCTACATATTTTCGAAAGAGCTAAAAAGTCTTATTTGTATACATTCAGGGGAAATTGAATGTCAATATTTTAGGGAACGATTTTATGATGTATTTTAAAAAGGAAACTTATATAAACTTATATATGAACGTGTGACCTAAACGTCTGTCAAAGTAGGTAGCTGAAATTCCGTACGAACGCCACTGGTGGAATTAAAAAAAAATGGGGAACACTCAATAATGCCTCTTGATACATACTACACGTATACCACGTTTCATTAAAATATCTAAAGTGGTATTACAGGAATTAATAAAAAACTATTTATTTTCGAAAACTTTATCACCCTGTATCTCAAAAGTTAAGACCTTTAGGTCATATGTTCATATGAAGTTTTCTCTTTAACATGACGAGTAGTATACGGTCCTGCGACGTCCAGCAAAAAAAAAAAAAACTATTTATTTTCGAAAACTTTATCACCCTGTATCTCAAAAGCTAAGACCTTTAGGTCATATGTTCATATGAAGTTTTCTTTTTATCATGACGACTAATATACGATCCCGCTACGTCCAGCAAAAAAAAAACTATTTATTTTCGAAAACTTTATCACCCTGTATCTCAAAAGTTAAGACCTTTAGGTCATATGTTCATATGAAGTTTTCTTTTTATCATGACGAGTAGTATGCGATCCCGCGACGTCCAGCAAAAAAAAAAAAAAACTATTTATTTTCGAAAACTTTATCACCCTGTATCTCAAAAGCTAAGACCTTTAGGTCATATGTTCATATGAAGTTTTCTTTTTATCATGACGACTAATATACGATCCCGCTACGTCCAGCAAAAAAAAACAAAAAAAAAACGTTCCCTGAAATATGGACATTCATTTTGGAAAGTGCCTGTATAGCGGGTTTTATTCAATCAAAGTCGGCCATATTCCGCTCTTTACTATAATAATAGCTGTCGCAGAGGTAAACGGGGCTCCCTCCTGAGACCTTACGAAAGGACTAAACTCGAAAAGGGGGTGCCGATCGACGGGAAAAGGATTTTTCTAATCAACTGTCTAGGTTTCGCCGCAGACCAACGTCCGAATCCTGTAAGATTAGCAAACGAATTAAAAATTCGCGTTGGAGCGGACTTTGAGCGCTTATATCTCCCGAACGGTTAACGCTACGCCAAAACTATTCATGTCCGAACATATTCTCCTCGACGAGTACTTGGTTATTTTGGGGAAAAAAATTTTTTCCGATTAAAACTAAAAAATACAGCGTCGGGGCGCCGACGCCCAATAAGACGACGCTTTCCCAGACGTGACCGCCGAACCGGCCGTATTTATAATGACGATTTCCAAAATTTCAAAGTTCCAACGCCTTTCTAAACCGCTTATTTTTTGATAAACGTCGCCAAAATTCCTCAAAACAGATAGGTACTAGATATTTCTATATGAGAATATGATATCTCGAATTTACGAGCTCCTGTGGCGCATCGGAACGGACGGTGGCCCACGGCGCTAGAGGTACGGCGTTCAAATCTCGACGAGGGATACTATGGCTTTTTTCTTTGGTTTTTTGTTTTTTTTTATTAATGATTGAAAAGAATAATATATAAAATAAAGAAGTCTTCATTTCAACGGCGACGAAACACAAGAAATAATAATTAAAAAAACACGATGAATCATTAAATGCGTTAAAGAATTTCCAATTTTTTACAATTGTCCGATTGGAAAAACGTTATTATTTATACTAAAAATCGTTTCTTATTTTGTGGTTCAATAAATACCACAAGTAGTAATAATTACAAACATCTCTCCATGTCTAAAAGTAATTTAAAAATATGAAACAAGTAAGAATAGTTTAATTATCTGTATGTCAGTGTATTATCGAGATTATACTAAGTATATATCTACATATTTTCGAAAGAGCTAAAAAGTCTTATTTGTATACATTCAGGGGAAATTGAATGTCAATATTTTAGGGAACGATTTTATGATGTATTTTAAAAAGGAAACTTATATAAACTTATATATGAACGTGTGACCTAAACGTCTGTCAAAGTAGGTAGCTGAAATTCCGTACGAACGCCACTGGTGGAATTAAAAAAAAATGGGGAACACTCAATAATGCCTCTTGATACATACTACACGTATACCACGTTTCATTAAAATATCTAAAGTGGTATTACAGGAATTAATAAAAAACTATTTATTTTCGAAAACTTTATCACCCTGTATCTCAAAAGTTAAGACCTTTAGGTCATATGTTCATATGAAGTTTTCTCTTTAACATGACGAGTAGTATACGGTCCTGCGACGTCCAGCAAAAAAAAAAAAAAACTATTTATTTTCGAAAACTTTATCACCCTGTATCTCAAAAGCTAAGACCTTTAGGTCATATGTTCATATGAAGTTTTCTTTTTATCATGACGACTAATATACGATCCCGCTACGTCCAGCAAAAAAAAAACTATTTATTTTCGAAAACTTTATCACCCTGTATCTCAAAAGTTAAGACCTTTAGGTCATATGTTCATATGAAGTTTTCTTTTTATCATGACGAGTAGTATGCGATCCCGCGACGTCCAGCAAAAAAAAAAAAAAAAACTATTTATTTTCGAAAACTTTATCACCCTGTATCTCAAAAGCTAAGACCTTTAGGTCATATGTTCATATGAAGTTTTCTTTTTATCATGACGACTAATATACGATCCCGCTACGTCCAGCAAAAAAAACTAAAAAAAAAACGTTCCCTGAAATATGGACATTCATTTTGGAAAGTGCCTGTATAGCGGGTTTTATTCAATCAAAGTCGGCCATATTCCGCTCAGACTATAATAATAGCTGTCGCAGAGAATAAAAACGGATTGAGACCTTACGAAAGGACTAAACTCGCGTTGGAGGGGGTGCCGATCGACCGAAAATATTTTTCTAATCAACTGTCCCGAACGGTTAACGCCGCAGACCAACGTCCGAATCCTGTAATTACTAAACGAATTAAAAATGTTGGAGCGAACTTTGAGCGCTTATTCTCCCGAACGGTTAACGCTACGCCAAAACTATTCATGTCCGAACATATTCTCCTCGACGAGTACTTGGTTATTTTGGGAAAAAAAAAATTTTTTCCGATTAAAACTAAAAAATACAGCGTCGGGGCGCCGACGCCCAATAAGACGACGCTTTCCCAGACGTGACCGCCGAACCGGCCGTATTTATAATGACGATTTCCAAAATTTCAAAGTTCCAACGCCTTTCTAAACCGCTTATTTTTTGATAAACGTCGCCAAAATTCCTCAAAACAGATAGGTACTAGATATTTCTATATGAGAATATGATATCTCGAATTTACGAGCTCCTGTGGCGCATCGGAACGGACGGTGGCCCACGGCGCTAGAGGTACGGCGTTCAAATCTCGACGAGGGATACTATGGCTTTTTTCTTTGGTTTTTTGTTTTTTTTTATTAATGATTGAAAAGAATAATATATAAAATAAAGAAGTCTTCATTTCATTTCAACGGCGACGGCTTCCACGAAACACAAGAAATAATAATTAAAAAACACGATGAATCATTAAATGCGTTAAAGAATTTCCAATTTTTTACAATTGTCCGATTGGAAAAACGTTATTATTTATACTAAAAATCGTTTCTTATTTTGTGGTTCAATAAATACCACAAGTAGTAATAATTACAAACATCTCTCCATGTCTAAAAGTAATTTAAAAATATGAAACAAGTAAGAATAGTTTAATTATCTGTATGTCAGTGTATTATCGAGATTATACTAAGTATATATCTACATATTTTCGAAAGAGCTAAAAAGTCTTATTTGTATACATTCAGGGGAAATTGAATGTCAATATTTTAGGGAACGATTTTATGATGTATTTTAAAAAGGAAACTTATATAAACTTATATATGAACGTGTGACCTAAACGTCTGTCAAAGTAGGTAGCTGAAATTCCGTACGAACGCCACTGGTGGAATTAAAAAAAAATGGGGAACACTCAATAATGCCTCTTGATACATACTACACGTATACCACGTTTCATTAAAATATCTAAAGTGGTAGCTGAAATGTCCGAAAGATAATTCAGGGTCTGAAATTAATAAAAAACTATTTATTTTCGAAAACAATCAATGCCTCTTGATACAAGACCTTTAGGTCATATGTAATATGAAGTTTTCATCTTTAAATGACGAGTAATACGGTGGTGCGACGTCCAGGAATTAATAAAAAACTATTTATTTTCGAAAACTTTATCACCCTGTATCTCAAAAGCTAAGACCTTTAGGTCATATGTTCATATGAAGTTTTCTTTTAACATGACGACTAATATACGATCCCGCTACGTCCAGCAAAAAAAAAAAAAAACTATTTATTTTCGAAAACTTTATCACCCTGTATCTCAAAAGTTAAGACCTTTAGGTCATATGTTCATATGAAGTTTTCTTTTTATCATGACGACTAATATACGATCCCGCTACGTCCAGCAAAAAAAAAAAAACTATTTATTTCGAAAACTTTATCATGTTTCGAAAAACTTTTCATATGTTCATGAATTTTCTTTTTATCAAACGAGTTAATGAGGTCCAGCAAAAAAAAAAAAAAAATTTGTTCATTCATTTTGGAAAGTGCCTTTCTTTTATTCAATCAAAGACGTCAGGTCATAAAAACTATTTATTTTCGACGAGTTAGGTCATATAAAAAAAAATGTTCCTTTATATACTAATATTGCGATCCCGCTACGTCCAGCAAAAAAAAAGCTGTTCCCTGAAATATGGACATTCATTTTGGAAAGTGCCTGTATAGCGGGTTTTATTCAATCAAAGTCGGCCATATTCCGCTCTTTACTATAATAATAGCTGTCGCAGAGGTAAACGGGGCTCCCTCCTGAGACCTTACGAAAGGACTAAACTCGAAAAGGGGGTGCCGATCGACGGGAAAAGGATTTTTCTAATCAACTGTCTAGGTTTCGCCGCAGACCAACGTCCGAATCCTGTAAGATTAGCAAACGAATTAAAAATTCGCGTTGGAGCGGACTTTGAGCGCTTATATCTCCCGAACGGTTAACGCTACGCCAAAACTATTCATGTCCGAACATATTCTCCTCGACGAGTACTTGGTTATTTTGGGGAAAAAAATTTTTTTCCGATTAAAACTAAAAAATACAGCGTCGGGGCGCCGACGCCCAATAAGACGACGCTTTCCCAGACGTGACCGCCGAACCGGCCGTATTATAATGAATCGACGAGTACTTACGATTTTAGGCGCAAACAAAACGGACGGGGGCCCACGCCCAATAAGAGCGACGCTTTCCCAGACGTGAAACCGGCCGATTTATAATGACTTTTCCAAAATTTTTTCCAACGATTAAACCGCTTATTTTTTGATAAACGTCGCCAAAATTCCTCAAAACAGATAGGTACTAGATATTTCTATATGAGAATATGATATCTCGAATTTACGAGCTCCTGTGGCGCATCGGAACGGACGGTGGCCCACGGCGCTAGAGGTACGGCGTTCAAATCTCGACGAGGGATACTATGGCTTTTTTCTTTGGTTTTTTGTTTTTTTTTATTAATGATTGAAAAGAATAATATATAAAATAAAGAAGTCTTCATTTCAACGGCGACGAAACACAAGAAATAATAATTAAAAAAACACGATGAATCATTAAATGTTAAAGAATTTCCAATTTTTTAAATTGTCCGATTAAATCATTAAATGTTTCTTATTTTGAATTCAATAAATACCACAAGTAGTTTTAAAACATCTCTCCATTGTAATTTAAAAATATGAAACAAGTCAAACAAGAAGAAGTTTATTATCTGTATTTGTATTATCGAAATTATACGTATATTCTTATATTTTCGAAAGAGAAAAAGATTTGTATACAATAAATTGAACAATATTTTAGGGAACGATTTTATTGTATTTTAAACAAACTTATATCTTATATATGAACGTGTGACCTAAACGTCTGTCAAAGTAGGTAGCTGAAATTCCGTTTAACGCCACTGGTGGAATGTCAGTGTATTATCACTCAATTATGCCTCTTGATACATACTACATATTTTCACGAAAGATTAAAATATTATTTGTAGTGGTATTACAGGAATTAATTGAAAACTATTTATTTTAAAACTTTATCATGTATTTTTAAAGTTAAACCTTTAGGTCATATGTTCATATGAAGTTTTCTCCTAAACATGAAAGTAGTAGCTGAAATCCGTGCGAACGCCACTGGTGGAATTAAAAAAAAAAACTATTTACACTTTTCGAATACTTTATCACACTGTATACCACGTTTCATTAAAATATCTAAAGTGGTATTAAGGAATTTCATATGAAACTATTTATTTTCATGACGACTATATACACCAGTGTAAAAACAAAAGTTAAGATAAGACCTTTCATATGTTCATATGAAGTTTTTTCGATGAAAGTAGTATACGGTCCTTATCACCCTATTTATTTTCGAAAACTTTATCACCCTGTATCTCAAAAGTTAAGACCTTTAGGTCATATGTTCATATGAAGTTTTCTTTTTATCATGACGACTAGTATACGATCCCGCTACGTCCAGCAAAAAAAAAAACTATTTATTTTCGAAAACTTTATCACCCTGTATCTCAAAAGTTAAGACCTTTAGGTCATATGTTCATATGAAGTTTTCTTTTTATCATGACGACTAATATACGATCCCGCTACGTCCAGCAAAAAAAAAAAAAAAAAAAACGTTCCCTGAAATATGGACATTCATTTTGGAAAGTGCCTGTATAGCGGGTTTTATTCAATCAAAGTCGGCCATATTCCGCTCTTTACTATAATAATAGCTGTCGCAGAGGTAAACGGGGCTCCCTCCTGAGACCTTACGAAAGGACTAAACTCGAAAAGGGGGGTGCCGATCGACGGGAAAAGGATTTTTCTAATCAACTGTCTAGGTTTCGCCGCAGACCAACGTCCGAATCCTGTAAGATTAGCAAACGAATTAAAAATTCGCGTTGGAGCGGACTTTGAGCGCTTATATCTCCCGAACGGTTAACGCTACGCCAAAACTATTCATGTCCGAACATATTCTCCTCGACGAGTACTTGGTTATTTTGGGGAAAAAAATTTTTTCCGATTAAAACTAAAAAATACAGCGTCGGGGCGCCGACGCCCAATAAGACGACGCTTTCCCAGACGTGACCGCCGAACCGGCCGTATTTATAATGACGATTTCCAAAATTTCAAAGTTCCAACGCCTTTCTAAACCGCTTATTTTTTGATAAACGTCGCCAAAATTCCTCAAAACAGATAGGTACTAGATATTTCTATATGAGAATATGATATCTCGAATTTACGAGCTCCTGTGGCGCATCGGAACGGACGGTGGCCCACGGCGCTAGAGGTACGGCGTTCAAATCTCGACGAGGGATACTATGGCTTTTTTCTTTGGTTTTTTGTTTTTTTTTATTAATGATTGAAAAGAATAATATATAAAATAAAGAAGTCTTCATTTCAACGGCGACGAAACACAAGAAATAATAATTAAAAAACACGATGAATCATTAAATGCGTTAAAGAATTTCCAATTTTTTACAATTGTCCGATTGGAAAAACGTTATTATTTATACTAAAAATCGTTTCTTATTTTGTGGTTCAATAAATACCACAAGTAGTAATAATTACAAACATCTCTCCATGTCTAAAAGTAATTTAAAAATATGAAACAAGTAAGAATAGTTTAATTATCTGTATGTCAGTGTATTATCGAGATTATACTAAGTATATATCTACATATTTTCGAAAGAGCTAAAAAGTCTTATTTGTATACATTCAGGGGAAATTGAATGTCAATATTTTAGGGAACGATTTTATGATGTATTTTAAAAAGGAAACTTATATAAACTTATATATGAACGTGTGACCTAAACGTCTGTCAAAGTAGGTAGCTGAAATTCCGTACGAACGCCACTGGTGGAATTAAAAAAAAATGGGGAACACTCAATAATGCCTCTTGATACATACTACACGTATACCACGTTTCATTAAAATATCTAAAGTGGTATTACAGGAATTAATAAAAAACTATTTATTTTCGAAAACTTTATCACCCTGTATCTCAAAAGTTAAGACCTTTAGGTCATATGTTCATATGAAGTTTTCTCTTTAACATGACGAGTAGTATACGGTCCTGCGACGTCCAGCAAAAAAAAAAAAAAAAAACTATTTATTTTCGAAAACTTTATCACCCTGTATCTCAAAAGCTAAGACCTTTAGGTCATATGTTCATATGAAGTTTTCTTTTTATCATGACGACTAATATACGATCCCGCTACGTCCAGCAAAAAAAAACTATTTATTTTCGAAAACTTTATCACCCTGTATCTCAAAAGTTAAGACCTTTAGGTCATATGTTCATATGAAGTTTTCTTTTTATCATGAGTAGTATGCGATCCCGCGACGTCCAGCAAAAAAAAAAAAAACTATTTATTTTCGAGTATCTCAAAAGCTAAGACCTTTAGGTCATATGTATCATGACGATCCCGCTACGTCCAGCAAAAAAAAACAAAAAAAAAACGTTCCCTGAAATATGGACATTCATTTTGGAAAGTGCCTGTATAGCGGGTTTTATTCAATCAAAGTCGGCCATATTCCGCTCTTTACTATAATAATAGCTGTCGCAGAGGTAAACGGGGCTCCCTCCTGAGACCTTACGAAAGGACTAAACTCGAAAAGGGGGGTGCCGATCGACGGGAAAAGGATTTTTCTAATCAACTGTCTAGGTTTCGCCGCAGACCAACGTCCGAATCCTGTAAGATTAGCAAACGAATTAAAAATTCGCGTTGGAGCGGACTTTGAGCGCTTATATCTCCCGAACGGTTAACGCTACGCCAAAACTATTCATGTCCGAACATATTCTCCTCGACGAGTACTTGGTTATTTTGGGGAAAAAAATTTTTTCCGATTAAAACTAAAAAATACAGCGTCGGGGCGCCGACGCCCAATAAGACGACGCTTTCCCAGACGTGACCGCCGAACCGGCCGTATTTATAATGACGATTTCCAAAATTTCAAAGTTCCAACGCCTTTCTAAACCGCTTATTTTTTGATAAACGTCGCCAAAATTCCTCAAAACAGATAGGTACTAGATATTTCTATATGAGAATATGATATCTCGAATTTACGAGCTCCTGTGGCGCATCGGAACGGACGGTGGCCCACGGCGCTAGAGGTACGGCGTTCAAATCTCGACGAGGGATACTATGGCTTTTTTCTTTGGTTTTTTGTTTTTTTTTATTAATGATTGAAAAGAATAATATATAAAATAAAGAAGTCTTCATTTCAACGGCGACGAAACACAAGAAATAATAATTAAAAAACACGATGAATCATTAAATGCGTTAAAGAATTTCCAATTTTTTACAATTGTCCGATTGGAAAAACGTTATTATTTATACTAAAAATCGTTTCTTATTTTGTGGTTCAATAAATACCACAAGTAGTAATAATTACAAACATCTCTCCATGTCTAAAAGTAATTTAAAAATATGAAACAAGTAAGAATAGTTTAATTATCTGTATGTCAGTGTATTATCGAGATTATACTAAGTATATATCTACATATTTTCGAAAGAGCTAAAAAGTCTTATTTGTATACATTCAGGGGAAATTGAATGTCAATATTTTAGGGAACGATTTTATGATGTATTTTAAAAAGGAAACTTATATAAACTTATATATGAACGTGTGACCTAAACGTCTGTCAAAGTAGGTAGCTGAAATTCCGTACGAACGCCACTGGTGGAATTAAAAAAAAATGGGGAACACTCAATAATGCCTCTTGATACATACTACACGTATACCACGTTTCATTAAAATATCTAAAGTGGTATTACAGGAATTAATAAAAAACTATTTATTTTCGAAAACTTTATCACCCTGTATCTCAAAAGTTAAGACCTTTAGGTCATATGTTCATATGAAGTTTTCTCTTTAACATGACGAGTAGTATACGGTCCTGCGACGTCCAGAAAAAAAAAAAAAACTATTTATTTTCGAAAACTTTATCACCCTGTATCTCAAAAGCTAAGACCTTTAGGTCATATGTTCATATGAAGTTTTCTTTTTATCATGACGACTAATATACGATCCCGCTACGTCCAGCAAAAAAAAAAACTATTTATTTTCGAAAACTTTATCACCCTGTATCTCAAAAGTTAAGACCTTTAGGTCATATGTTCATATGAAGTTTTCTTTTTATCATGACGAGTAGTATGCGATCCCGCGACGTCCAGCAAAAAAAAAAAAAAACTATTTATTTTCGAAAACTTTATCACCCTGTATCTCAAAAGTTAAGACCTTTAGGTCATATGTTCATATGAAGTTTTCTTTTTATCATGACGACTAATATACGATCCCGCTACGTCCAGCAAAAAAAAAAAAAAAAAAAACGTTCCCTGAAATATGGACATTCATTTTGGAAAGTGCCTGTATAGCGGGTTTTATTCAATCAAAGTCGGCCATATTCCGCTCTTTACTATAATAATAGCTGTCGCAGAGGTAAACGGGGCTCCCTCCTGAGACCTTACGAAAGGACTAAACTCGAAAAGGGGGTGCCGATCGACGGGAAAAGGATTTTTCTAATCAACTGTCTAGGTTTCGCCGCAGACCAACGTCCGAATCCTGTAAGATTAGCAAACGAATTAAAAATTCGCGTTGGAGCGGACTTTGAGCGCTTATATCTCCCGAACGGTTAACGCTACGCCAAAACTATTCATGTCCGAACATATTCTCCTCGACGAGTACTTGGTTATTTTGGGGAAAAAAATTTTTTCCGATTAAAACTAAAAAATACAGCGTCGGGGCGCCGACGCCCAATAAGACGACGCTTTCCCAGACGTGACCGCCGAACCGGCCGTATTTATAATGACGATTTCCAAAATTTCAAAGTTCCAACGCCTTTCTAAACCGCTTATTTTTTGATAAACGTCGCCAAAATTCCTCAAAACAGATAGGTACTAGATATTTCTATATGAGAATATGATATCTCGAATTTACGAGCTCCTGTGGCGCATCGGAACGGACGGTGGCCCACGGCGCTAGAGGTACGGCGTTCAAATCTCGACGAGGGATACTATGGCTTTTTTCTTTGGTTTTTTGTTTTTTTTTATTAATGATTGAAAAGAATAATATATAAAATAAAGAAGTCTTCATTTCAACGGCGACGAAACACAAGAAATAATAATTAAAAAACACGATGAATCATTAAATGCGTTAAAGAATTTCCAATTTTTTACAATTGTCCGATTGGAAAAACGTTATTATTTATACTAAAAATCGTTTCTTATTTTGTGGTTCAATAAATACCACAAGTAGTAATAATTACAAACATCTCTCCATGTCTAAAAGTAATTTAAAAATATGAAACAAGTAAGAATAGTTTAATTATCTGTATGTCAGTGTATTATCGAGATTATACTAAGTATATATCTACATATTTTCGAAAGAGCTAAAAAGTCTTATTTGTATACATTCAGGGGAAATTGAATGTCAATATTTTAGGGAACGATTTTATGATGTATTTTAAAAAGGAAACTTATATAAACTTATATATGAACGTGTGACCTAAACGTCTGTCAAAGTAGGTAGCTGAAATTCCGTACGAACGCCACTGGTGGAATTAAAAAAAAATGGGGAACACTCAATAATGCCTCTTGATACATACTACACGTATACCACGTTTCATTAAAATATCTAAAGTGGTATTACAGGAATTAATAAAAAACTATTTATTTTCGAAAACTTTATCACCCTGTATCTCAAAAGTTAAGACCTTTAGGTCATATGTTCATATGAAGTTTTCTCTTTAACATGACGAGTAGTATACGGTCCTGCGACGTCCAGCAAAAAAAAAAAAAAAATCTATTTATTTTCGAAAACTTTATCACCCTGTATCTCAAAAGCTAAGACCTTTAGGTCATATGTTCATATGAAGTTTTCTTTTTATCATGACGACTAATATACGATCCCGCTACGTCCAGCAAAAAAAAAAACTATTTATTTTCGAAAACTTTATCACCCTGTATCTCAAAAGTTAAGACCTTTAGGTCATATGTTCATATGAAGTTTTCTTTTTATCATGACGAGTAGTATGCGATCCCGCGACGTCCAGCAAAAAAAAAAAAACTATTTATTTTCGAAAACTTTATCACCCTGTATCTCAAAAGCTAAGACCTTTAGGTCATATGTTCATATGAAGTTTTCTTTTTATCATGACGACTAATATACGATCCCGCTACGTCCAGCAAAAAAAAACAAAAAAAAAACGTTCCCTGAAATATGGACATTCATTTTGGAAAGTGCCTGTATAGCGGGTTTTATTCAATCAAAGTCGGCCATATTCCGCTCTTTACTATAATAATAGCTGTCGCAGAGGTAAACGGGGCTCCCTCCTGAGACCTTACGAAAGGACTAAACTCGAAAAGGGGGTGCCGATCGACGGGAAAAGGATTTTTCTAATCAACTGTCTAGGTTTCGCCGCAGACCAACGTCCGAATCCTGTAAGATTAGCAAACGAATTAAAAATTCGCGTTGGAGCGGACTTTGAGCGCTTATATCTCCCGAACGGTTAACGCTACGCCAAAACTATTCATGTCCGAACATATTCTCCTCGACGAGTACTTGGTTATTTTGGGGAAAAAAATTTTTTTCCGATTAAAACTAAAAAATACAGCGTCGGGGCGCCGACGCCCAATAAGACGACGCTTTCCCAGACGTGACCGCCGAACCGGCCGTATTTATAATGACGATTTCCAAAATTTCAAAGTTCCAACGCCTTTCTAAACCGCTTATTTTTTGATAAACGTCGCCAAAATTCCTCAAAACAGATAGGTACTAGATATTTCTATATGAGAATATGATATCTCGAATTTACGAGCTCCTGTGGCGCATCGGAACGGACGGTGGCCCACGGCGCTAGAGGTACGGCGTTCAAATCTCGACGAGGGATACTATGGCTTTTTTCTTTGGTTTTTTGTTTTTTTTTATTAATGATTGAAAAGAATAATATATAAAATAAAGAAGTCTTCATTTCAACGGCGACGAAACACAAGAAATAATAATTAAAAAACACGATGAATCATTAAATGCGTTAAAGAATTTCCAATTTTTTACAATTGTCCGATTGGAAAAACGTTATTATTTATACTAAAAATCGTTTCTTATTTTGTGGTTCAATAAATACCACAAGTAGTAATAATTACAAACATCTCTCCATGTCTAAAAGTAATTTAAAAATATGAAACAAGTAAGAATAGTTTAATTATCTGTATGTCAGTGTATTATCGAGATTATACTAAGTATATATCTACATATTTTCGAAAGAGCTAAAAAGTCTTATTTGTATACATTCAGGGGAAATTGAATGTCAATATTTTAGGGAACGATTTTATGATGTATTTTAAAAAGGAAACTTATATAAACTTATATATGAACGTGTGACCTAAACGTCTGTCAAAGTAGGTAGCTGAAATTCCGTACGAACGCCACTGGTGGAATTAAAAAAAATGGGGAACACTCAATAATGCCTCTTGATACATACTACACGTATACCACGTTTCATTAAAATATCTAAAGTGGTATTACAGGAATTAATAAAAAACTATTTATTTTCGAAAACTTTATCACCCTGTATCTCAAAAGTTAAGACCTTTAGGTCATATGTTCATATGAAGTTTTCTCTTTAACATGACGAGTAGTATACGGTCCTGCGACGTCCAGCAAAAAAAAAAAAAACTATTTATTTTCGAAAACTTTATCACCCTGTATCTCAAAAGCTAAGACCTTTAGGTCATATGTTCATATGAAGTTTTCTTTTTATCATGACGACTAATATACGATCCCGCTACGTCCAGCAAAAAAAAAACTATTTATTTTCGAAAACTTTATCACCCTGTATCTCAAAAGTTAAGACCTTTAGGTCATATGTTCATATGAAGTTTTCTTTTTATCATGACGAGTAGTATACGATCCCGCGACGTCCAAAAAAACTATTTATTTTCGAAAACTTTATCACCCTGTATCTCAAAAGCTAAGACCTTTAGGTCATATGTTCATATGAAGTTTTCTTTTTATCATGACGACTAATATACGATCCCGCTACGTCCAGCAAAAAAAACAAAAAAAAAAACGTTCCCTGAAATATGGACATTCATTTTGGAAAGTGCCTGTATAGCGGGTTTTATTCAATCAAAGTCGGCCATATTCCGCTCTTTACTATAATAATAGCTGTCGCAGAGGTAAACGGGGCTCCCTCCTGAGACCTTACGAAAGGACTAAACTCGAAAAGGGGGGTGCCGATCGACGGGAAAAGGATTTTTCTAATCAACTGTCTAGGTTTCGCCGCAGACCAACGTCCGAATCCTGTAAGATTAGCAAACGAATTAAAAATTCGCGTTGGAGCGGACTTTGAGCGCTTATATCTCCCGAACGGTTAACGCTACGCCAAAACTATTCATGTCCGAACATATTCTCCTCGACGAGTACTTGGTTATTTTGGGGAAAAAAATTTTTTTCCGATTAAAACTAAAAAATACAGCGTCGGGGCGCCGACGCCCAATAAGACGACGCTTTCCCAGACGTGACCGCCGAACCGGCCGTATTTATAATGACGATTTCCAAAATTTCAAAGTTCCAACGCCTTTCTAAACCGCTTATTTTTTGATAAACGTCGCCAAAATTCCTCAAAACAGATAGGTACTAGATATTTCTATATGAGAATATGATATCTCGAATTTACGAGCTCCTGTGGCGCATCGGAACGGACGGTGGCCCACGGCGCTAGAGGTACGGCGTTCAAATCTCGACGAGGGATACTATGGCTTTTTTCTTTGGTTTTTTGTTTTTTTTTATTAATGATTGAAAAGAATAATATATAAAATAAAGAAGTCTTCATTTCAACGGCGACGAAACACAAGAAATAATAATTAAAAAACACGATGAATCATTAAATGCGTTAAAGAATTTCCAATTTTTTACAATTGTCCGATTGGAAAACGTTATTATTTATACTAAAAATCGTTTCTTATTTTGTGGTTCAATAAATACCACAAGTAGTAATAATTACAAACATCTCTCCATGTCTAAAAGTAATTTAAAAATATGAAACAAGTAAGAATAGTTTAATTATCTGTATGTCAGTGTATTATCGAGATTATACTAAGTATATATCTACATATTTTCGAAAGAGCTAAAAAGTCTTATTTGTATACATTCAGGGGAAATTGAATGTCAATATTTTAGGGAACGATTTTATGATGTATTTTAAAAAGGAAACTTATATAAACTTATATATGAACGTGTGACCTAAACGTCTGTCAAAGTAGGTAGCTGAAATTCCGTACGAACGCCACTGGTGGAATTAAAAAAAAATGGGGAACACTCAATAATGCCTCTTGATACATACTACACGTATACCACGTTTCATTAAAATATCTAAAGTGGTATTACAGGAATTAATAAAAAACTATTTATTTTCGAAAACTTTATCACCCTGTATCTCAAAAGTTAAGACCTTTAGGTCATATGTTCATATGAAGTTTTCTCTTTAACATGACGAGTAGTATACGGTCCTGCGACGTCCAGTAAAAAAAAAAAAACTATTTATTTTCGAAAACTTTATCACCCTGTATCTCAAAAGCTAAGACCTTTAGGTCATATGTTCATATGAAGTTTTCTTTTTATCATGACGACTAATATACGATCCCGCTACGTCCAGCAAAAAAAAAAACTATTTATTTTCGAAAACTTTATCACCCTGTATCTCAAAAGTTAAGACCTTTAGGTCATATGTTCATATGAAGTTTTCTTTTA
>CM043016.1:55584511-55723563 GCA_023690525.1 Holotrichia oblita | reverse complement strand
TTTTAAAGGCAGTCCTGAGACAGCGCAGTAAGAAGGTAAATTGTAATCAAACAATCTTTAACCGTCAGTAGGTCCTAAAATGAATATTTGAAGGTTAAAGTCCTTTTTAATAAAAAAAAACTTACTATTTTATTGTGGTTAATATCTATCACCGATGGACTGATATTTAATATCATCATATTGGTAGGAATAGTATATTTTAAATGAATATTTTCTGATGCCATTGCCCAATTATGAAAAAAGTTAAAAGCACTCAATGTGATTATAAAACTTTGTTTTACAAATTTAGTGTTTTGTGCTTTGGTAAGAGACATTGCTTTGGCGCTACATTTATTAGGGTCTACTAGGGTGTAATATCCTCCAGCTTTCCAGAATGTTCTCACTGGAAGATGGTAGGTTTTGCTGCTATAAATGATGTAATAAGCTGGTTTAATATTTGGCGAGCAGAGAATTGTTAAATTAAATAATCAGTAAAATTAAGGGGGCACCTGCTTGTCAAAGTTCCTCGGCTTTAGCAGACCGGTTAAAGAATGGATGTAAAGGCCCAACGGTTTTACTCGATTTCTCCACAAGTGGACTCCTGTTGGTCAACGTTAGTCGGCGCCGGCAGGACAATTAAGGAACGGATATGAAGGTCAACGTTTCTACTGGGCTCCTTCACAAGCCCCCTGTTGATCAACGTCACTCGCCCCAGCAGAACGGTCAGAAGGTGACAATGCAGCCTGGCGAGTACCTTTTTTGTCGCATGAGTTCCAGGTCCCATGCCAGAATAAATTATATTTTTTATAAAGAAAACAGTTCAAATTAATTTTAGTTAACAAAATAGTATAAAAATAAAGAATAAAAATTGTATTTCAGTCCATAAAGGACGAAGTTCGTTTTTAAGAAGAACAAATCAAGAAACTCTGATCCATTTAGTCATACCAGATTCAAACATAACATATATACATATATACTATAGGTGTATATACTTATAGGTGTGTGTAACAACTCATACCATCGTTGAAGAATTGGTAATAAGACTATTGAAGAACTTGCATAACTGGTAACTACAAAGATTCACACATATTGGACTGCGTCAAAATTATAAATTTTATAACGAATATGGCCTTGTAATCTTTTTTCCGGAAAAGTCTAAATAGTTATGTGTTTCTTACAAAATTAGTACACATGTCTAAAATCTTTAACCACTTGCATGGTCGATTATTACATTTCAGAGAGCTAATATAAATTGTTTGGATGTGGAGCACCAAATTGGAGTATTCTTTCACTTGAATTGTGGAAAAAACAAGTTACACGTGGAAATGTTAAAACATTCCGAAACTGTCAGAGAGAAACGTTACATGAGGACTTAGCAGAGGAACAAGTTTGTCTGATTTATTTAGGAATTTTAAGAACTACAGGGTTTACTTATTCTAAAAAAATCTTCAAATTTTCATGACTGATCATCTGGGTTTTGAGATTAATTGAAGGGAGTGTATTAGTCGATCCAGTCAGTTTGAGTACAGCAGAGACCTTGTCGATGTCACAGCCGTTTTATCAAGGGATAATTGGTATTTATCTTCTAGAAAATAATGTTTAGTTAAATATCGTTATTTGGCAAATTAAGTAAAACCTAAATCGTACACTAGATTATTATTTCTTGGACCAATTCATCACGTTTATAACTACATTCAGATAATCTCCTACGTTAAGAGAAAATATTTCTTCATTCTTCTATCTTAAGAACAGTTTGAATTGCAACAGCAGCAAATTTTTTGTTATATTTTTCTTGTATGCTATAATATAATCTAGGTATTTATTACCGTAGCATTTTATTCACAGCACTATACTGCTAAAATCATTTTCAACAAATTTAAGACTTTAAGACTACTAGGCTATTTAGAATTCCTCGTAAAGAACTTTTCTACTTGAATGGCTTTCACGTGTTATTAGGCCTCTCTCTTCTCCTGTCGATAACGGGAAACCTCTATTCGTTTCAATTTGGTAAGAGTGGCAATTTTTCTGAAAAGTTTCGCCTCTTGTTCGACCCAAACGCGTGATAGCCCCACAAGAAGCCGTGTTAGTTTTTCGATCTAATATATCCGAGAGGTGTTTGTTTATCGACGTGTTTGGCGAAACTCATCCGTCCGATAACTGACTAAACTTTCCTAATAAAATACGCAAGTGGATATAATACTTAAAACGATGCAAAAAGTTTTTAATAGCGTCGCACACATAACCTTACCAACGCAACGGGACATCATTCCAGTAGGAGAGGCTATCGATCAGATCGTTAAAAGTTTTCTTTGTAGCGATACTTCCTGTGCTGGCTCTTTATTATTATCGCAGTTTGAAGGTGCGCAAAAATGCGTTATTCTCGGTGTCATTACCTCGTTATTTCCATAAACTTTGTACACTGACTATATTATTATTAGATTAAAAAACTGTCGAAGGTTGTATGTGATTTTAAATAAATAAACATATAAATCGTAAATAATATGACTTAATATACTCGGTATATTATCAACATATCCTGTATTTATTTAAATATACATGAGTAAACATCTGCAACTATGATTAAAACTTAATGTGCTCGACTGGATGGAAAACTCCTCAAGTATTTGCTCAAGTATGCTCGAGTTCGCTTATCAAAAGGCGTTTATTATTTAAAACTTTATGGGCGCAGCGTCTCTACTCAAAAGTAGGTACGTAAACTTAAATAGATCGTAAATCCTCACATACCGCATTATAATTTAAGTTATAAGTTTGCGTTCCTTGCTTTACTGCTACTCTTCAACGTTGCCCTTTTACAGAGGTCTGAACTTGGCAGTTCGATTCAGTAGCGTAGTATATACATAGCTTGTAGGTTATGCGAGTCATATTCTCGTAAACGAGAGTTAACTACCAGTATTGCAACAAAAGTGTTTGAAAGACTAGAGACGTATTTAATATAACATTTGTGTCATACAGTAAGGACAAGTCTCATTTCTTTTTTCTTGTGAATCGACAATGATATATATAGAAGAAGAAGATATAATTGAATCTAGTATCCTTAAAATATGGTGCCACATACAGAGTGTGTCCAAAAATAAGTTTCACACAAAGTTGTCCTAACAAACATTTTTAAGTTTTTGGTAATATCTTATATAATGCCGGGATAATATAAATTATTACGGCACCATGGATGCGTCCAAATTTTTATATAAACCACATACATAAGATCGAAACTCATTCTTCAGCAGTTTGAGGTGTATATTTTAAAACAGAATATGTCATATTTGATATTCGATTGAAGTAATCAAAGTAACTGTCTTCGCGAGACAACACCATTATGTGAAAGAAAGCTTGTAATGTTTCGTGTATCTATCGTCGTCACACCTACGTAAATCCAGATTCATCTCTGCTCCTTTAGATTTACAAACTGTCTACACCACTGTCTTCACATATTTTCTTCGCCGGCAGTTACATTTACATAGATAGCAAGCGAAATAAAGGAAACTAGTTTGTGTGTTTGTACTACAAGAGTTTTATAGACCATAAACTACAATCTACATTATAAAATGCGTTGAAACTTTTAAAAATGTTTGGTAATAGTCGGAATTTAAGTTGTTTGTAACATTCATGAATTCTACGACGCGACGTCCTGCTAAAGATATAACATGTGAAATAAAAACAATTTTACGAACTGAGTCGCCATTATAAGCCAGTAAAGTTTGCGTAGGTAGATCGTTACATGGCGATCGTTATCTACCTCTAACGTTGCCAGTTCCTTATCCTTATAAAAAATAAGTGCATATAAATATAAAATTTCCATATCGTAGATACTTACCTTAAACATTATCGAAGAAAAATGCTCTTAAAGTAAACGTCGTTTCCAACACGCTCACTATATGAATATCTGCTTACGTTTTTAATTTTCATAAATCTCTTCGGATGCGTCCCTCGTTTAATATAAAAGAGATAGCTATTTTATTTTTATAGTAGGCCGACCATGTAATATAAAAGTTAGCTTTATATGAAATACTTACTTTATGTCCAGGGGTGGATGCCGTAAAAGACTTATCATCGCAACTGTTGCTGCTTTTTATTAGAAAGCTATTTTTTTCAGAACTCGAATACCTGCTGCTTCCTCATTGTTGTCAGTTTGTACGTAGTAGCAATTGGTAATTGTTCTTGAATGATTATTTAGTCCTCAGCATTACTTTTAAAAACGATTGTTATGGACGAAATGTGTTGTTAAAAGGATAATTGTTATGTTACAAAAACGTAGATTTAATGACAACCTAATCAAATAAACCCAAGTAGATTCTTTACTCTTCTAAAGCCACTCATGTCTGAGCTTTGCTCTCAATTGCTTATTCTTCAAGTGTAAAAAGGAGTCAATACTGTCAAATGAGCACGGGTCAGATTTTTTCCTAGTGAATTTTTTTATATAAACGGGTTAGTCCCTTTAACTAGGTTTAGTACCATGTGTGATAAATCTTTTTTGGCAGTTCTATCAGTAGGTTTGTTACTCCTAGCAGTGGCAGTCTCCGGCATTTCAAAGCATCGCAATCAAAAAGAAAATGTGGTAGGCTGGCATCTTTTCCTCATTGTATAGTCTACAAATAGGTTCATCCTTAAAGATGCCAATTCTGTGTAGATACTTCCTTAGACAGCTGTGTCCTGCTAACAGACTCCTCACTGTTGTAAACTGTTCTCGGCTGAGAGCCAGCACATCTGCTGATTAACACTGCTCTTCAACGTTATTTCAGTGTACTTGGTGTGCTCTTCTGATCCACTCAGTTAGTGTACGACGTATCGCTGCTTTGGTTATCGCTAGATCCGGTTTAGGTCCAGTGGATGTTGTTTCAGAACTCTTTCTTGCCAGCTTCTTTGTTATTTTGTTGTCTGGTCTGTCCTTATGCCCCGGTACCCACGCAAAAGTGATTTTATTGTGATTGGGCAGGTTTCTTAGGTTTTCCTAGCAGTATCAAGCTAGTTTCGGGATTATCTAATATGGTAGTAATGTCTTTCGAGTCGCTTGGCAACGCTGTAGGATATGAAACTGCTGACCCTTAGATTGCTTTTTCAGTGCCCTTCGCGGACAAGCCTCTACTGCCAGTATGATTTTCCATTCAAACTTTCTTACCCTCTTTCACCTTTTTTATGACCTGAATTAAAAAAAACGCCGAAGAATTTTTTCTTGCTTGCGTACTGTGGTGACACGGAGCCATTCACCATACACCTGCCATGTGTATACCGACAACCATTCCTCGCTCAAACTCTCTCAGATAACGCGAACGGCCTTCCATTAAGCAAAAGGTGCAACTACATAGCACCCCTTCTCACCACAATATGAACAGCCGGTTTCTCACACACGATTCGGTTTCCATTATGACGGAATGTTGCACATGTCAGAGACGCTCAGTAAAAATGGAGCTATTGAAAAATTCGAAACTCGCTCCATCAACTCGGGGAATTCTTTCTGCACTGCTAACATCATGCATCTAATTTTAAGCGTTCAGATTATACTGGGTGTGCTTGTTACTTTTTCTAGCAGTGTATGTTTACGTTTTTGTAGATAAAAAACAATGTAAAACATTTGTTCCATAAGAGCTTTTTGTAGCACATTTTTTATCAGTTAGATATAGTCTAATAGCTGAATTTCTCAATAGAGAGCTTTTATTTGAGGATGAACACATGTCATAGTGAGAAATAGATCTATATCAACATTAATTTGGTACTAAAACTAAACCGAGTTAATATTTATAACTAGCAGTACAGGTACCATACTCCTATTCTTTCGTGCTTTTATTGACATTTTTTTTGATAAAAAGAAAGATACAAGCAATTTTCGGAAATTATTTCATCTTAGTAATAACGTAGAACTGACGTTTTTCGCTAGCAAATTACTGAGGTAACAACGTGCGCATCTTGTTAGTGTCGTGGAAATACCTAAGGCAATTTGTCGACTGGTTATTGTATATAACGGATACTCATCCGCAATGTGGTGCTATCATCATTTAGCAACTGCGACTGGGAACTGCTCTGCGACAGTCGAATGTCGTCATTGGCTTTCCGTTTTTTCAACTGCCGAAACGCCCTCTAAGATACGTTTCTATGTATTTCCTTGTATTCGGATAAACTGTATCAACGGGTTAGTCTAGGCGAAAGCTGCAATCGAATTATCTCTCTTGGATATAGCAGTCCCATTTGCTCGACTAGAGTTCTCGATCAAACAGCAATGTAAATTGTCATGTCATATTTGTATCGCGTAATTAGATATAGGCTGTTTGATTAAGGTAATTGTTCCCGTGATTACTGCCGCATGTTCTATTTACAAGAGGCAATTACGATCAATCAAATAATCATACGTAATCTACTGGATGAACGACTTAACAAATGAACGGACGATCTTCTTGTAATTTGACACAATTGATTAGTTCAAGTGTGCGGAATAAATGAGCTATGTCATGTGGAAGAACTCTCTCTCTCGTGGTATTACTGTCCTATTTGTCATACATAACATTCCAGCGGTTAATAATAAATGTATATGTGTAGTAAAAGGCAATAGATTCTATTGTATATTAGTGACAGTTCCAATAAAGCATCTTGAGCAGTAGATAAACCTTGTTTGTATGGAAATTTTTAATGGAATGGTTGAATGGAGCATGAATTAGAGTGAACATTGAAATTAAAATTAGTCCAAAATAAATACGGTAGTTAAAAAAGTAAGTAGATTTTCTAATTGTATTCAATGTTCGTTCGTATAGTCCACATAAAAAGTATTGAACTTCGAACCGAGCAGTGATAATTTATACTTTGGGCAACAAATAAATTAAAAACCATCAATATTATATTTATCTTAGCCTGAAACTCAGAAATGGATTTATTCTGCAATGCTTCAATCAGATCTTTCCTCGATTTAAAATTCAAGGGATTTTCTGTAAAAGGAATTCTTTATTCGTTGCGGTTCTCCTGCAATCCGCTAACCTTAAAAATACAACAGCGTTCTACGTGTGATGGTATGCAGTTTCGACCAACGTCGAGTTTTCGCAATCAATACGTTAGCCCGTGCTGCTCAAACAACCTCCGGTGTAAATTAATAATATTATCGTTTCATTAGCGGTAACAAGGCTTCGCCGTACACACTGTTGAGGCATTATCGGAGCAACGTTTCCATTCCCTTTCATATAGCTTGCTTCTCCATTTGATGAAGTTATCTGTCAGTGGCGTCTCCTTTCAAACTGATCGATTGAAATTATTCTAGAAAAATATTTTAAAATTTGTTCCTCTTGTTTGAAATGATATTCAAAGCATTGGTATACAGGGTTTACCATGGAACCCGTTCATTAAAAGTTTCCAGGGTTCCTTATTATTTATGAATTTAAATGTTTAGGTTAAGATTAAGCCATTGCCTTCCTTTGTTCTAAAATATTTCCGATGTTGTACAACTTCCGGAAGAACCGGGAATTGCTATCAACTTTCTTAATTTAAATGGAATGCCGTGTATATTATTCCATTTTTAAATTGAATAATCGCGATACACTGTATTAGGTTGCCCTATACCTATCTTCAACTGTTTCTGAGTTATTGTGATTTTTTTTTAAATTGCGTTTTCTGGTGGGATGTTTAATAGTCTTTCTTTTGCTCTTCTTTAAATGCAAAACCTCGATATTTTACAAACAGCAAGTAAAACCATAAGGGTTCACAAAATACATTGCAAACCTATCACACGTCATACAGGGTGTTCAAAATTTAATGGCAAAGCCGAAAAACTTCAAACACAAAAAAGTATTTTTTTTCAAATGGAACATTTTCCGGGCAAGAGAAAATCCTCACGTTTGCAGAACTACACATTTTCAATACCGTTACAGTTTTAATGTCTTCTGTTGTCTTTTAAATTATACCATAATCTATGAAACTTAAGTTGAGAATTTAAATGAACAGAAATACTTAGAACTCTTAAGAGGACCTGTTACAAATTTTCTTCGAACTTTACCTCCAAACATAAGGCAAGACTGTTGGTATCAGGTGGATGGTACACCTGCCCACAATACCAAAGAGGTGCATGGGCAATTGATAGAAATGTTCGAAAACCCTATACCTATCTTCAACTGTTTCTGAGTTACTGTGATTTTTTTTTAATTGCGTTTTGCGGTGGGATGTTTAATAGTCTTTCTTTTGCTGTTCTTTAAATGCAAAACCTCGATATTTTACAAATAGCAAGTAAAACCATAAGGGTTCACAAAATACATTGCAAACCTATCACACGTTATACAGGGTGTTCAAAATTTAATGGCAAAGCCGAAAAACTTCAAACACAAAAAAGTCATTTTTTTCAAATGGAACATTTTCCGGGCAAGAGAAAATCCTCACGTTTGCAGAACTACACATTTTCAATACCGTTACAGTTTTAATGTGTTCTGTTGTCTTTTAAATTATACCATAATCTATGAAACTTACGATGAGAATTTAAATGAACAGAAATATTTAGAACTCTTAAGAGGACCTGTTACAAATTTTCTTCGAACTTTACCTCCAAACATAAGGCATTTGAGTTGTGTCACTATTCTTTCGAATGACCGAATATATAGATATATCATACACCTTGGCTAGCAATAGAATAAATAAGGAACATTAAAGATTAGATCTTCAAGATGATTAAAATCAGAAAAATACCACTTACCTTATCTAAATAAATTTGATTGGATCGAGAGCCGCAATGGTTAGGTGGCTACCCAGTGACGTGGCAGGTTGCTGGAGTCCGTGGTTCAATTCCCCGATGGGGTGGTGCCATTTTTCTCGAAAAATTATATCTCGATCGATCTACCATCCCCTATGGGGAGTAAAGTGATTAACAGTGGAGCATTATAAACGGCAAGATAGTTCTAGAAGCAGGCCATTGAACACAATCGTAGTTCAAATCCTCGGTTCTAATTATTCGGTTAGTGACTCTTGCAATAGGCATCTATTTAACTCGTTAGGTATTTACGAAACACATATTACTTGCTTGTCTAGCTTGACTTTCTATATTAGCTAGCATTATATTTCCTATTGTAGTGTTCTTTAATACGTTTTGCGTACGCGGATGCAACTTATGTCCTACTACGGCCTTGTTTTTTAGCTGTACGAGTTTCAGAGACGATCTTCTACACTACATTTCTATAGCGAATTAAAAACTGATAAAATAGAATATATATTGCTAGTTATATTTGAAATGGATGGAAATATTGTATTGTAGATATCGTGTTGCATTATATTATGATTACATTTTTCACTGTGAAGTGTTTGAAAATTTACTAACGAAAGGATCCTGTAATCTATCATCTCATATCATCGTTTCAATTTCAATTCGAACGCCTTGGTTGTCCGGCCTCCAATGGAAGTGGGCTCATCTTTTACCAGCTTCACTTCCTCTTGGGATGTCCTCCTGGCGGTCCTTAGTTGTTGTTGGGTTGGCATCTTGAAGTCTTCTGCTAGAACTCCTTCGCTGTTGGGTATCTGATATCACAAAATTAGGTATTTGTGATATATACCGCGTCAGGTTAACCAGAGTGTCTCAGTCGTGGTGCAGTATTTGATAGGCTTCATTGATTCTTGTGCGATAGCGCTACTCATCGCCGGGTTGCTGCTTGAGAGTGCCTTCTCGAACCATCCTCGATTGAGCTTTCTCAGGAACTCGTTCAAGTTGTTTCGATTCAAGCCCTCGACGTTAAATACGACCGAAGTGATATTCGTCTTTGAAGAAGCAATATTATTATTGTCGAGCGAGTAGTAGGGGTGGTGCTTTATTCACTTATCAGTACCTACTACGTTCCTCTTTATTTAACGTTGTGGCTTTTATCCTTTCTTTAACATTCTAATTAAAATTTTACGTAAACGGTTTTGTATATCCGCAATATTATATTTTGTAAATTCTAGTAAATAATTAAACTTACTTCTTTTAAATTAATGATCGTGAATGCAGTGCGTTACTATTTTGAGGCCGACTGATTTGCCAAGAACAAGGAGTTAAACAGTTTGCATTGATTGGCTAAATTTGTTATTAGAAACTATACCAGTTATGTATTCAAATTTCTTCCTAGTTTGTGTCAATCTATGCGAAGAAATGTCTGCAGTTTGCAGAAACTTACTTGGGGCTTGGCTTGGGCCAATTTCCAATCTAATTTGCGACCTTAGATAATTTTTAATAATCTTTAATTTGCTGAAGGACCTTTATTCACTAGCCACCGTTATAGGTAATATAAGATATAGTAAAAATGCTCACTATTTATTGCCTAAATATTTGACAATTACTTTCAAGGGTGCCATACTTTTCAATTATAAGTTAATTTTGCATTATTGTAGAATGTTATTGCAGTATATTTATGACGAAAACATTTTAGTTGCACTCTTATGTAATAGGTGATTTAAACATATAAAGAGGGTAAACGGAAAGATGAAAGATTTTTTTGGGATTAGTTGTAAGGACATTCTTGTTATCAACGATCAAATTACGTAATCTTAAGTACCTGTAGACACTTGCTATTAATCCGAAAGGTATTTATTACTGCTCAATCTTCCTGCTATTGCCCTATCGTCTGCGTTTGGAAAAAAGATATTTGTACAACCTTCATCCGTTTACCACTTAATCCCTAAAACGATGAGCCGCCACTGCTGTCTGCGCGAAATGAAATACACAGATCAAATTACTACATCAGTTACTATTGCCTCTCTCTTTACTCGGATGTTACGGGATGTTCCTGGAGCATCATCATTATCAGCAGGCACGGAAGCTTTCGCCGAATAAACTGATTACTATTCCGTCGTTGTGCCCGCAGGATATACATTCCCTTCTTCCACTCGCAGCCGCTACGGATAGAGAGATTATCGGAATATGGCATTTGAAAGATTAAAGAGATAATCGTAACCGTATTGAGAAGAAGTGGAGAGAGCAAGTTTTGCAGTGTTCAGCTTTACGCGAATTGTGATTGCTTCGCTTTGATCGTTGCATCGAGCGCCTTTCTGCATCTATTCGATTTGTAAAAGGTGTGTTTGTGTTTCTGACGCTAAAGCGGGGAAACTCGATGATATCTTTTATTTATGAAGGCGTGCAAGCAAGAGCGATGCTGTCGATAGTCGTCAGCAATATATTTATTGGAATTTCGGAGAGATGGTACTTTTTAAGGAGTAGTATACATAATATTATAAGCTGAGATGCATACTTTTTACGATTATTTTTTATATTTTTCTAGAACTCGATGAAATTGCAATATTATACAGGCAGTATAAACAGGGTATAGATATTTTTCTCCAACCTTTCTAACTTAAGCGCAACTGCCACGGGATTCTGGTCAACCTGTAGTTCACTATAGCACAGCAGGTAGACTACTGGTACACTACACAGTTTGTTTTAGGTTGTTGTGGATTTCTTGTACATCAACCCATTATTACGTTAAGAATATCGTAAAATACAAATTTTTTTGACAGATTTTTTTATTATATTGAAAATTTTAGGGACTCAATGTGAAAAAGAATGCCTGTTTCAAGATCCAAATTCATGCAATGGTTGCACTTGTTGTCATTTCCAAAATTGTGGGACATATTTCAGTCATTTTCAGTATCGCTAATTCATAAAACAGGTGAATTAGCTTTCTTATTATTTTGTTCGAAGTTTTAATACCTCTCCTTTCATTAAGTCAAAAATAGGAGCTTTATTGGCACTGATATTAGCTTTAATTTTTTGTAGTGCTCTCTTGGTAGATGTATATTGGTAGTGTTGGCGTTTATATGCCATCGCTGTATGGAGGCTGTAAGGAGCTTTCTGCACATTTTCGTATGGCAACGAGTCTTGTGTAGTGTTCATTACTTCTGAGCAATATTCCTCATATTTTATTTGCTGGTATTTCAATAGGGAGTAGTTAGTGGAAGCATAATTAGGAATATACCTACAGGTTCCTGCTTTAACTCACATACCTCAGTGCATTCGTGTATTATGGGCATTTTTATCCATTACATTTCTTCATCATCATGACATCCTATGATTTTCCGTTTTTTATTTATTAAAGGTTGTATTTTCCTTTGGATAGTTGTTTTCCTTTATTGTTTTATAAACTTTTGATATTATTCCAGCATAAGCTTCTCTATTTTTATATCTAACTCGCCGGAAGTCTGCATTCGTGCATCTTCTTGTCAAGATCAGGCTTCTATATTATTTTAACACCGAAATATTTCTTGGCGTATACATGTATACACTGTGTCCAAGATAAGAATGAACTGCATGGGGATCTCGGGAACAGTAAGAGATAAAAAGTTGCTTAAATTGGCGAAAAGTTGCGCATTTCAGTGACCTTTTACATGGCGTTTCTTTAAATCAATTGAGTTGTTTAATTTTTGAGATATTTAGGAAAACGTGTTGTTTTAAATTTTTGTTTTAATTTTTTTCTGACTTTATCTTATAAGTTATAAAAAAAATAAATAAAAGTTCTTCATTGGCACTTTTATAGCTACGAGACTGTATTTTTTATATTTTTTGTTCGACGTTTCGTTTTTGAGAAACCATCATCAACTTTTTTTTTATATGGACGGAGAAAAAAGTACCACACATTATACATATTGTGGAAATTACTTTTTGGTAAAAAGAAGTAAATTTATTTATTTTTAGATTCTTTTATAGTAGGCCTGGTAATAATAATGCACTATGAGAGGTAGCAGAGGTTCGATATGCTAGCTGTCATAGTGCGAAAATTTGAAAAAACACGTTTTCCTAAATATCTCAAAAACTAAACAACTTAATTGAATTAAATAAATGCTATGTAAAAGGTCACTAAAATGCGCAACTTTTCACCAATTTAAGCAACTTTGTATCTCTTACCGTTTCCGAGATCCCCATGCAGTTCGTTCTTATCTTGGACACAGTGCGTAATGTAATTTCCCACTACCAATTAATTTTTTTTATTTTTAATTGGCGGTGGGAAATTACATTATACCGTGAGTTTTTTTTATCTCTGAACATATTCCATATGTTCAATTTTAAATGGGACAAGTCAATGCATTGTATACAATTGTACAATGCAAGTCAATGCACTCTTTGAAAAGTAAACATTCAAGTATGTCAAGATTTTATTTGAATAAAGTAACTAGATTATTTTATTAGCGGTGCTGATTCTGAAATTATGTACAATAAAACTCAAAGAAACCTATTGGTAAATGAACACATTTCAAAGTAATTGTTCGAAGTGACCGCCTTCTCGTTCTAAACAATAGGCTAAACGATAATAAAAAACCTGCACAGCATTACGTATGTAATTGGGATTCAATGCATTACACGCAGTGAGTATGCGATCCCTTAGTTCCTGAATATTTTCTATCTGTACAGTGTTATAAATTTGAGACTTGAGATACCCCCAAAGAAAAAAGTCATTTGGTGACAAGTCAGGCGAGCGTGGTGGCCAAGCTATAGGGCCAAATCGACCTATCCAGCGATCTGGAAACAGTTCATTAAGGAATCGCGTGACAGCAGCGGTAGAATGTGGTGGGGCGCCGTCCATTTGAAACCATGCATTATCTATGTTATGTTGTATTTGTGGAATAATACGTGTCCGAAGGAGTTCCAGAAACTTATTTGCGTTAAGCATGCCATCGATAAAGAACGGACCAATAAGGGTGTTGCCTACTATTCCAGCCCAAACATTAACCCTCTCATTATATTGGGTGTGGGGTAGATTATGCACGTGGCAGTTGGTTTGAGACCAGTACCTGTTGGAATAAGAAAGGAGTAAGATAACAACGACTGGAATTACAAAAGTAGGAACAAACCGATAGTTTTGAGCATTTACGGTGCCATTCGAGGAAATTGATGCTTCGTCTGTAAAAACTATTTTAGCTAAAATGTCTCCATTTTCATTTAATAGATTAAACATAGTTTCACAAAACTCAGTTCTTTTTATTTTATCATCTTCAAACAGGTGCTGGTGATTGCCGAATTTGTAAGCTTTGTATTTGAATTTTTTTAATGTCCTAAATACTGAAGACCTGGAAACATTAAACTGTTGCGCTATGTGTCGCAGTGAGGTAACATGATTTTCTTCAGCGTAACATAATATTGCTAATTCCACTTCCTCAGTAAGTACATGAGAAACCTTTGTCTTTTTTTTATGCAAATTAATTATGCAACCTTCTGTATTAAATTTCATAACAATATTGTGTATCGTACCAATGGATGGTATTGGTCTGTCTGGATAATTAACCGAAAATAGGTCATGAATACTGCGCATAGTGATATTACCCCTATACCAGTTTACAATTGTTATTTTTTCTTCTGTAGTATACATGGTTGAAGTAAGAATACACAGAAATTAATATTAAACTTTATATCTTTATAATATTGTCAAAATTGACAACTGTTAATAAATTTGCTTTGCATTTGTTTTATCCGAGTGCATTAACTTACAATGTATAATTGTCTACAATGCATTGACTTGTCCCATTTAAAATTGAACATATGGAATATGTTCAGAGATAAAAAAACTCACGGTATATAGTACTTAGTGGTAGTATTACTAACAGGTGAGCATTGCTTCTAGTAAATTCTGCACCTATCTCAACGTAACCTGACCAATTAGTATCTTTACTTGCTTGTAGTCCCCTTCCGTTTGTGGTTTTTAGATTGTATAGCCAGCAAGTCTTTTTTGGTTCTATTGTGATTCAACCTTCAACTTTATTGATTATAACTGAAGCTAACATCATACTTTGTGGTCTTCAAATTAATGAATAGGTTGCGCAGCAGTACCTACCATCTTTAGGTGTATTATGTGGATGAACAATCTGTTGCAGTTGTAAATTTTTAACTTGAAGTAATTATTTTACGAGCCAATTTTTAAAATACTGTAGCTGCATTTTTTTGTCAAGGTATGCACGAGTTATTTTTAATTAATCTATTAGTAATTTTGCGTTACGATAACCTTCAAATTTTTCAATTAGATTTAATTTTATTACGATTTAGTTAATGGTAATATATCTTGTACAGTTGTTCGAATAACTATTTACCAGTTCAGAAGCATGAAAAATTTTGGTTTTATTTCTTAATTTCTAACTTGGTAAAATTATCAGCGCTCACTTAGCGACGTATTTATTTAATTTTGGTGTGTACACATTTATTAAGAGCTTCTGGTGTTAAAATGGTTTCGATTTGCCTATCCTTTAATGATACATTAGCGTAAGGTCATCTATACATATTGGGTAGACGTTAAGACTTGGGATTATTTCCAGTTAATACAATTTTTCTATATTCTATTATATATTACATATATTTAAAACATTTGAACAGAACAAAAAGTTATTGCCCTTCTTCTTAGAACACTAAACACTTCAACTCACAAAACACGATAAAACTTAAACGCATCGGTTTTTAGTAAAAAGTTTTTTGGTGTTTTGTGGGTTGAAGTGTTTAATGTTCGCCTTTCTTTTTAAATAGTTTTTTTTTTAATAATTTAGATATTGATACATTGAATTTGGGTATTTTTATTTCTTCGTTCTTTCTTGGTCGTATTTTACTCTCCTTTATTACGATATTTCATCGTTCCTGCTACATGGGCGGGTTGACCCAGAAGGGCAACTCGGCCAAAACGGTCTACTGTGGCCGGTTACTATGTTAGGCATTCATTCCAATGATTTATTTGCCCTCATCACTTGAAATATTTCCAGTAACTGACGATATCTCTTCCCATAAAACAAGAAATGTAGTTTCCTAGTTTTTTGCAAAAAGTTTGATTTATGAAATACAAAACAAAGTTAAAAACCTTGGAAGGCCATTAAAAGCATTGTAGCGTATCAGGTCTGGTGGGCTGATGCCCGCTTTTGTCTTTATTATGCATCGTGTCTGCGAAAAAGGTATTGAAAACAGACTGACTTAATAGAGACTTCCTATACAACTCGTGTTTGATCTCTATCTCAAGCCGCTTGAGCTTTTTGGAGTAATAAGGATTAAATTTAATAGTTAAAAGGACTAGTGACTGTCAAACATTCTGTGTAGATGAATCACTAACTCCGCACCGACGGTAAAAATTAGGATACTATCAAAAATTCTGTAGATGCAAACAATGCCGCTGCAGATGGTAAAACTCAAGTTTTATGGAAGCCAACAAAATATCGACCAATATCGGTACCATTCCGTAAATCGCAAATAGACTTATTTTAAGAAAAAAAGACATTGAATTATACCTTATGTCATATGTTATTGAAACACATTTTTACCTACCTGTACATGTATTTCTAAAGTTGTTAGATAGATACTTTATCGAGCATAAATGCAATTGTTTCCAGATTTCATAAATTCAGTAGTTTGTAATTTATTTTTACTTTGATTAGAAGAGAAAATGAAACAAAAGTAATAGAGATTCATTTGTTTATTTTAACCTAAATTTTTGATTCAAATATGTATATCAACACATCTTACACATCTTATTTACAAATTCGTTATATCATTATATTTATATCTATACAAAAAGAAAATAATTTTCTCTTACAGTTATAATAAATAGTCTTCGAAAACAATGATATTACAGAAACATGTCGTTGATTTCAGTATAAATATTTCATTATACGTAGACAGTACACATCTAGTATGCTTTCCGTCATTCTCAATACATATATAATTTGATTTCGATTGGCGAGATTTTTGATTTTCATTTTTGATGCTTGAAGAATGAACAGTCAAAATATGTTCTTTGTACAGATCATGACAGTATATTTTGTTATATTAACCGCAACACTGGAGAAAGACGAGAAGCACAATTATTTTTTTTAATTATAGATGGATGTTATAGCTTCTTTTTATACATTTTATAAACATTGTAAGAACACAAATATAGATTTATCTCACACAATTATTTCATATGTTTTCTATAGTTGATTAGATAAGTTTCTTTTATTGTATGAAATATGGTGAAATTTTTTTCGCCTTAATTGGAAAAAAAATTAGAAACAGAAACGTTCACAGTCAGTCGTTATGTTATGGAAACATTTACAAATTACATATATTAATTCTTTTATTTACTTATTTAATTTTATCGTAGGTAGTTGCTCTCTTGTCCATATATACTATTTCACTCTCGATTTATCTATCATAGAAAATATCCCTCAGGATTTTCATAAAATGTGTTACTTCATAAACAAAAACGGAACTTCGGTCGTATTCCTCGTTTTGTTATATTACAGAGTATTTTAGTTTTATATGCACATAAACTGGAAGTTCCTTCTTTATTATGTCACTTATATTGTCCGCGAACTTTATTCGCCATATAAAACGTTATTTAAATACCAAGAAATACAAATGTTTCTTGAGAAATAAAAATGGATGACGTAAAATCGTAAATTTATTTGCCATGTATATTAAAGTTTTATCGGAATTAATCGGGGTAATGTTTAATTTTCTTGAAAAATAAGCTAAATTTTGTTAGCGACGATAAACATGTTTATTTCGGTTGTAACTGTCTAGTTACAGAATACAGTCTCTTCAGTTGCTATACCTTTCAAACTAACTCTAACTGCAATACTTGTGTACCTTACGAAGTCTTGTTTAATACATATGATATTCTTTTGATAATTATTGTTCTTTATCGATTTTGCAGCTCTACGTTATAACAACTGCACAACAACGTTTAATAATAGGATATAGACTTAGTAATTTAGATAAACAAAAAGTAATTTTGTTACAAACTCTAAATTTTTCAAATACGAAATGAAGAGTATAAAATCAATAAGGTATCTGTACATGGAAAAGAATATTTAGAAGAATTATATCGAACTTGGAAAAGATATTGTATTTGAATACCCACTACCAGGTTGCTATATGTTAAGGAGAACATTTTAGTGGGAAGAGATTTGAGAAATTGGCGAAAAATGTAAAGGTGTCTTGATGAAAAAATGTCAAATAGAAGAATAGAAGAAATCTCGAAGAGGAAACTGAGAATGAACAGAAAAGAAGATTACTAAGACAAAGCTAGAGGAGATATATTCTCCAAGTTAAAACTAAACTTCACGACAGAGAATGGAGGAAACGAGTCATTTAGAGAACTGGCAGCTTGCTTAATGTTCTTTATGCTAGAGCATGGGGTTCTCCGGAAGAATACAGAAGAGATATGAACCTGCTTCAGAAAAATGTTAGGATATTTTAAAGGGCATGATTGATAATATCTTGATGTATATAAAAAATAACGATCAAGAACCACTTTCACGTTATGTGGATACAGAATGCGTCAACGACATAAGGGACAGGAAATCAGTTATCTATCAAGAACTGAGGTTGAACTTGTAGTGTTATGAGCGGTAGTCTGAAATGCCTTACGGTGTAAAAAGTAACCAAGTGATATTGAAATTAATCTTAAAAAGAGTGAAGGTGTATGAAGATATCTACGGTTGCATAGCACTTGGAGATAGGTATAGGCAGTCCCATGTGAAAGAAGTTGAAAATAATAATAATAAAATCAAATAATATTATAATATAGCCACGAAACCATTAGGGTTGGATAAGTTTTTTGATTCTATGGGGCTATAAATGAAGACAGGTTTATTCGGCACAATTTGCATTGAAGTTATGACTGAAATTAAAATTATTGTAACAACTATTTCGCTATCCAATAAAGAATACAAAGAATAAGCAACGTTGATGGGCCAGATTTTTTGAATTTAAGAAAAAGACTGTGTCTATCAAGGATTCTGTAGCGTTAGAAATACAAATTGAAAAACTCGTGCAGTAAACTAGAAAGATAGAGAAGATATGCAGAAAAAGATGGTAAGTACACAACAAGCATCAGACAAAACAAGTCAGAGCAAAATAATTGGATAAATTTGGGATGGTACATGACAGCTGTCAACTACAGGTTCATTGCTTCAAACATTTTCTACTGGTGTTTCTATGCTCTCCATCAGGAGTTCTATTCCATATGGAAAGCATCAAGAATTTAAATGCCAATTGATCAAATACCATTACTTATTAGCAAATTGGCAATACAAATAAAGCCGACGTGTTTGCCAAATAAAAAAGACATGTTAGCCATATGACACCAAGCAAAGAGCTTCCCATAAACACTCAGCAAGAAAAGACAATCAAGAAATTTCACAGAAGTTATCAAGCAAAAGACTAACTTGAACGTTATCATCCTGCCTGAAAAATTATACAAATTGGCAAGAAGGAATAATTTTACAAATAACTATATCTTTTGTCAAAAATGTGTAAGCTTACTATCGATAGAAATTTAAGCTTGTCACCATGGTGACTTATATATTCATTTTTCTTACATTTAGAGGCAAATCTTTCGTTAACTGCAAACGTTTTCCATTCATTTCTATTCCTTGTCATGTTCTTCGCTTCTGTCCATGTTTTGCCCTTCCTTCCCAGTATTTCTGCTATGACATCATTCCATGTTGTCCTCGGCTTTCCTCTTCTTTTATTTTTCATTATTCTTGCTTCCCATATCCTTCTTGTTTGTCTTGTGCTTTCCATTCTATATAAATGTCCCCACCATCCTAGCTGCCTTTGTTCAATGTATTCTAGCACTGACTGCATTTTTAAATCTTTTTGTATTTCCGAGTTTCTTATTTTATCCATCCTTGTAATTCCTCTAACTCTTCTTAAATATTTCATTTCTACTGCCTGTAATTTATTCTTTTGTCTTCTATTTAATATCCAGGATTCACAGCCATATCGGTCGGTAAATTGCCTTGTAGGTATACTTTTAGTTTTGTTTCTCGGGATATCTCTTTTTTGTTAATGAAATTATTCCTTATGCTATAGTTCTTTGATTAATCTCTGCGTCCTGGGTCCCTTTTCCATCAATTCTTACTCCCAAGTACTGAAATGTTCTTACTTGCTCTATTTCGATTTTCGTATCTACCTGCTCATCTCCCACTACCATTACTTTAGTTTTGCTTTTATTCATTGTCATTCCACTGTCTTTTAGTGTCATATTCCATGTTGCTAGGTTACGTTTCAGATTTTGCTCGTTGTCGGCTATATCGTCTGCGAATGCACCTTCCGAAACTTCGACTGCCTTCAAGTTAAGGTGTTCAACTCTGATCTTTTTACTTTTGCTTGTACATTGTTTGATAATGCCGTCCATATAAACAATGAAAAGTTTTATAGATTTACTGTTGTTAATAAAAATTTTAAACTTGTATAATAAACTCTAACTATAAATAAATATAATGTCTATTAATATTCAATTAGCGTTTTGCATGCTGTTGTCTAATTGCTAACGGTAAAAGATTTAGTAATTAAAAGCACTCGAACTAAAGAGATTGTATTCATACTATAATTGGAATGCTATATCATCTTAACCGAAATAAACTCCAATTTTTTTCATACTTTCGCCGAAAGTCGAGAAGGAGTAAAATTAATAATGTTTAAAAGAATCAAATTTAGATAACCTTCTATACGATAATGCAGTGACTTGAGTTTTTCTTTCCCAACTTCTCTTTTCAAACACGTATTCTGATTGGTTCATACCCCGAACGGGTATAGGTTGGTAAAACTTTTCGAGATCTGACGCAAAAAACAAGTTAAAACAAAGTCACTTTACAAAGTTTCATCCTTTTTACGTAGACATTTATATTTCTTCGTATTACGAATTCAGAAGAAAGGCAAAGATGAAAAACGAATAATATCTATCTTTTGGGGTAAGAGATGGTTGGAAAAGAAGTAAATAGAAAAGGAAATATCACCGGGCAAGTTACTTGGGACGGGAGAAACGACGAAAGTCAAATAAGACAGGGGGTAATGGATCACTGAGTTATTTTACAGCAACTTTCACTTTACAAAATCACGCTAAAAAGTTTTCCCTGCACTTCCGTGACGTCATGGTTTGTGTAACGCGTTCCGCGTATGTTTTTGCGAGTATGCCGCAAGGGGACGCTCTGATCGATGAAACATAATGTTAGATGATGTTGTCGTCTTCAGCCGCGTTGGGAGTGGCGTAGGACTTCTGTTCGGTTGATGAGGTTTGCTGCGTTAGAAGTTAACTGATCCACAATCTGCGTACTAAGATGATCAATACTGATGTGGTGATGAGGCATCTTGCTGAGATTACGAACGTTGTATTACCTAAAATAGAATATGTTATCTATTAGTAAAGGATTTATAATTTATTTTTAAAATGGAAGAAGTTGGAGGGTTATGGAAACTTTTAAGATTTTCACTTCGTATATTAGAAAAGTATTAATCTGTAAACTCTTATTAACTCGATTTTTTTACAAATATAAGTTGGTATTCCTAGAAAGCAATTTTAAGTATTATATCTCTGTAATGTTCTTGTTTGTGACCTAAATAGTATATCCTCTTTAAGACTACGTCCGCTAACATCAACTGAAATGTAAAGTAAATATTGGAATATATGTTGACAGTTTACTTTATTTACAGTACACTTCAAACGATGTGACTTTATAGATAAAATGAATAATAAATTTATGTATTCATTAAATGTTTAAAATTTGAGGGTTAATTTTTATTGGAAATGTGTATGTAAACATTTGTTTATTGGAATTGGCACGTTTTCTTTTGATGGAAAGTTTACTTAACGATACAGGTCATAAAGCTCATATGTTGATTTATTTTTTGAACATTTACTGCTTAGTACATTTATCTATCAAAGCATACTATATCCATTAATATTACCTAGTAAATTAGAATGAGTAATATTCTCGAAGAATTCTAGAATATTATATTCTAGAATATCAAAAATTGCATTGTTCTTGTGATAGTTTTTTTAAATTTTTACCAAATGGATATGTCTGGAGAAACATAATTCTCTTAGGCTGGATGAACGCTGACGAGACCGAAAAGGTCGAAACCACGCGATCCATTTCTAATGCTTGATCTTTTTTCATTGCACTCGTTTGCATTCCATGAATATGAGCTCACTATGAGCGCCTTTTACAAACATTTTTTCATATTGCGACATTTTTCGACGTGTTCAATTGTTACGTCTTGGTGAGCTGTGTATGGAATCGCTACTAAACTGCTGGCAGATCGAGACATGCAACGGAACTGAAAATTCATGAATCGGCTAACCTAGAACGGTACCTGCTGTACCGATGTGTGTTCGCCACTAGATGGAATAAGGTTGCGATGAAATTCGGTTTTGCATTTGGAGAAACGCTGACCAGACCGAAAAGGTTGAAACCACGTGGTCCGTTTCTAATATTGATCTGTTATCATATTTCTCGTTTGCTGGGTAATTCCAACAATATACTATCAATGTATAGGTATATTACAGGCATCTCTTGGTCTTTCATATTGTCGTATTTCTTGACGTTTTCAGGCCTTCGGCTGATGTTCAAGTAGAGCTTTTCGATCGAGATAATATAAAATACGTTACGTCGAGTATCCAAACAGTCGATTCAGAGTATGAAAAGTAAAATCGATAAAAATATTTTTAATTCCAACGTTTTGTTTACTTAAATGAATTTTAGTGAAAGAATACATCAAAGTATTGTCGTTGGTCGTGTTCAGTTAGCAGGTATCCCACTGAACATCTACATACTAATAGTACAATACCTACAGTGTAGGTATTCAGTTCACTACTTCACTATTCTGTATCTACCAGTGATTTACCGATGTGCTAACTGAACACGACCATGTGTTGTCTTTTATGGAAACTCCTCGTATTCTATCAGTTAATTTATTTTGGCTAAAAATAAAATACTTTAATTTCCTAGAATCTTTGCACTATTGTCTATTTCAAGGTCAGATAGTTTTTTTAGTACATAGACAAGTTCCAGTTAGAAAATGTAACCTTTCAGTTTCTACGAAAGACACTTATGCCATTTTTTTGTGCATATTCATCTTAAATCTAACGGGTCGATAGCCGCAGGTTAGGCCGCTGACTATCGTTGTGACGATGACGGGACGATAGGAGGCGGGTTTCAATTCTATGGAGGGACAGTGGCATTTTTTCAGAGAGTTGAAATCCATATCGACTTACCATTCGCTGCAACTAAGCACCCGCCACAAAGTTGAATCGTTTATCGTATGTAATATGTCGAAAACAAAAGAATCAAAAATTCAAAAATTGATATTTCTTATATAAACGGAAATATCAGCGCAAGTATCAGTGACTAGAGACATTTTTGTGCTATGGGGTAGGCTTTTGTTACTATCTAGAATTATTAAACATTTCTATAACTAGTTTTAGTTCATTGTTGAAAGGTACAATATAATTTATTACATTTGAAGTTCATAATACAATTTTAAAACAAGTTTTCTGTCAGATAAATTGTACTAGTGCTAGGTTGGGAATATTGTACCGTATTGTAAGCTAGGTATTAGCAGATATAAACAAACATTATGATTCAGACAATCGGTGACATCATAGCTTGGGCGTGTAAAAGGATTTAATAGGGAGAATTTCGACCTATTAGAAAAAGATGTGAACGAATATATGCTAGACGCACACGAATATGAATGTAAAGTTGACGAAACGGTTTTCTGTTTCGTTTAAAGCATATGATAAGATCTTAGATTGCAAAAGAAAAAGTCAAGTAACAACAGTTGCAAATTGCGAAGCAGATATCAATACCACTGTTGCATGTTACGTGAGCGTCTTAAGGTTGTATGTACCGCCCATGATTGCTTTTAAAAGAAAGAGAGACTGCGACAGGACGTATGAGCACCTCCAGGCAGCACGTCATCATTTCTACAGGCTATGTCACTAATAATTTATTTGTAAAATGGCGCACAAACAATTTGTTATCCTGCTTCTAGACGGATTCTTTCCAAAATTTTCCAAAACTACTCCAGTTTATTTTGGATACTTAATACCGTTTGCAACTACTAGATATTCCGTTTTTGAAGCTTTGCGAACGTATGTACAATTCTCAGGTAATTGAAACATGGCTGAGAAGCAATCTGAGATGTTTGTCACCCACTTTTAGAAATTCACAAAAAGGCTGCTAATGGTTTTAAATTAACGAAATAATCCAGGCTAAAATGAAGACCAGACGCAAGAATTTAGAACTTTGCAAGAAAAGTATGTCAGTCCAAAAGTTTCGGTTGAACATGTACTTACAATAGAGGTGTTGCACACTGGAAAAGAAAGGCTCAAAATTCCATAAGTATGACCAGCAATAAATATAAGAAAAACTTAGAAAGTAAGCAACCAAAAATAAATCTAACAAAAAAATGAGAAAAAATAAGTAAATATTTGAAAACGTCGAGAATGTCAAGAATAATATAAAAACCAAAAGAAAGCCTGTAATTAGTGAACCACGTGGTTCCAACCTTCTAGGTCTCGTCAGCGCAACTACGAATGTGAGATCTAATTTCAACGCCCTTCACATCACAACTTTAACTGTATAATACCTCCGACAATGGACTAATTCCAACCCAATGCCCTCTAGTGGACAAGGTTGGAAGTAGCATACTGCAAGGCACTACACAACACAAAGTCGGTACAGTAGATACTGATCTAGTTAGATGAAATTAGATCTTGCATTCGTAGTTGCGCTGACGAGACCTAGAAGGTCGAAACTACGTGGTCTGCTTCTAATGCTTGATCTATTTTCATTGCATTCATTCGAAGGGTTAATTCCAACAATATACCATCAGCGCCTATTATAGGCTTTCTTGGTTTTTAAGTAAACATGGGAGAGGAAAACCATTTGTAGGATATCAACTCTCGGCTTCAAGCACTATTGAAATTAATATTATTGAAGACAACTGCTATTGTTGTTTGTGTGCTGCTATTGACATGCAGACATGACTATGTGCCACAAATGCAAAAAATGGTATCGCCAATGTTGCGCAAAAGGTAAACCTGGAATAAAAAGATATACATATTTGCTAGCTGCAAATGTGCAAAATTAAAATTGCTTGTATCTAGATACATACGAGTGATGTTGTTTTATGAGCTTCTGATAATTCTACGCGTAAACAGTCTTTTCTACTGATCTGGTGGTTTAACATTTCGCCGTTGTATTTAATGACATCATGTTATAACACAGTTGCACTTTGTATTTCTCTGCAGACAGACAGTTCATAGAAGGGTTATTGACATCAGAAGCTAAACTTCAATTGCCGCAATAACTGTTAGCAACTGGTAATTGTTTTTAAGATTTCGAAGAAGAAGTATTATCTTAGTAAACCAACGGCCTATTTGTTTTAAAAAAGAAATTAATAAAGAATAATAATAAATAATAGACAAAAAATAAATAAAAATAAACGTATTCCCTTATCAAAAACGTTTCCAATATCGAATTCAACAATAATATTGTTTGCTTTTTTACATTTATAAAATTATACAGATTCGTCTCCGGTAATATTTTCCGTCAAAATTCGTATCACCGCTAATTTCTTGATAATTTTAATATCGAAGCGTACATAAATCATGACAAAATATCATGTCCGCGGGACAATAAATCAAATAAATTAAACATAAACATTACAGTCCAGCACCAGCGTAACGATAACTATTATTTTTTTCTGTTTTTATTTAAACACCTAATAAATATGTTACATAACCTATATGGGCTATGTAATAATGTTACTGGGTGCAGTCGGCGTGTGCTTTTTGTTTTTGTATTTCGTCCGGAAAATTCCATTTATTCGATTAATTTCCGATATTACAGAAAACAGTTTCCGAATGTTTAATTTATACAATAAATGCAATCCAAATGGAAACGCATAATTCCCGTTTTTTGGCGCAATTTTTATTACGCAGGTAGAAAATATAACAGATTTTGTTTGTTGTTCCTGTTCAAATTTTAGTGCTACATCCTCTTTATAAATGGATCTAGTTAGGTGATTTGGAAACAAATTCGATGTTGCGGTGAAAATAAAATAATTACTGCATGTTTGTTAATTTCAAATCGTGAAAAAAAAACGGAATATTTATTTAATTTGCACTATTTGATTTTAACTCTTTACATTGTATAAAATGTGTAAATAAATTTAAGTTAGTATACTCGTATGGCAATACGTATGATAATCGAATGTTTTCGAATAAAACTTGTTTAGTACATTTTTATAGTTAAGCATGAATTAAAAACTTTTGACAACAAATCGCGAAACGTATATATGTGTACGCAGCAAATTATCCCAATAGAAGATATTTTAGTAGAATGGTATTTAGACGCTTAAGTAGAAGCGAAACAGGACGGGTTCATCCTAATCTAGTGCCTAGAAGAAATCGACACGCTAGGAACGAACAAAACGTCATTAATGTTCTTGCCTATGTTAACATTAACCCTCATTTAAGTTTAAGAAGAATAAGTTTGGATTTAGGAATTAGTAAATCATCGGTACAACGAATCCTAAGAGATCACTATCTGCACCCTTATCATATTGAACTACATCAGGCTCTTTTAGAAACTGATTTTTGATAGGAGATTAGACCACTGTCATTGATTGAATTCTGTAGATCCCGATTTTTATCTCGAATATTATGGACCGATGAAGCTACTTTTTCAAGCAATGGAGGAGTCAATTTCCATAAAGTAAATCCACATTGGATGCGTGAGGTAAACTATCAAAATCCTTGGAGTGTGAACGTCTGGTGTGCTATCTTAGGCGATAGAATTATAGGATCATTTTTTTTAAATAATAATGTTAAAGTTTAAAATATTGTAATAACTTAAAAAACTTTAAAAGAAATCTGTTAGAATATGTTAAACAAAAATGTGAGTGATCCTTCTAATTTCGATGTTGTAGCAGCGTAAAATAAAAATGTAAGAAATGTTGTAGTTGTAATAATAGCTTTGCTAATAAAATACGTATTTATTACTATATTGAGGTCACTGTGTGTACCACTGTGTCTGTGTAACTTTTTTTAAATCAATATTTATGTAATTGTAACTTTTTTATACCAACATCATGTCAATGTAAGGGAACCCTGCTACCGGTTGAACTCCTCCTTTTTGTTTGTTTTTTTGTCTTTGTCTATTATCACGGCATGTATTTTTGAACCATATTTTTTACCCTATTGTTACTTTACTCTGTTTTTTAAATTATATAATCAGAGCACACCTATATCAATTGTTTTTTTATTTTTTTACTTTCTTTGTCCTACCACGAATTCTTCTTGGTTTGACTAGAGGAACGCGAAACTCAAACCAAATGGCGCTCAAAGTTTAGTATACCAACCCACTATCACGTTGCTCTCTGATGAAAAGCTACCGCGTGTGGCACCGATCATTGTATGCCACAAACGTCGTTACAAATCTGTCAAAATCGCGTGCTCAAACATCGGCACAACCTCAAGCACGGACTATAAATATGACCCTAATAGCATTAAAGGTCAGATTCAGGTATGATCATAAGCTAAAAAACTGGGCTGTTTCTCTAGATGACCGCCATAATAAAGTTAACTGATATAGGAGCATTAGCTAGAGAGAAAACTGCTTCTATAATACTAAACACTGCAATCCACTAAACACCAAACAAGTTTTAACTAAAGCACCGACATGTTTCGGCAGCAACGCTGTCATTATCAAGGCGATAATAAAACTAAGTTAAAACAAAACCTATAAATAGCAGGTAACTTTAATGTTATGCACGGCCAATCCAATACGCATAATTAATTTCCGATTAACGAAAATAGTGACGAATACAGGATAGGACCGTTGTCACATTTGATTACACATGACTTATTTTTGTATATTTCTAAACTTTAGAAATCATTTAGAAACTTACAATTGTTTATTTGTCTAATTAATTTAACATTCGGTATGATCGATGTTGTGATCTGTTTCAAAAATGTGTTGGGCATCGTTCAATTTCTCAATTCTATTAAATCTAAGATTAGCCATATGTTCTTCAAATCTAGTAGAGACTGTCCTCCTGGTTTGCCTAATATATTTTTGATTACAATCTTTACAATTGATTTCGTAAATACCTGACTTTTTTAGGGTTACCGATGAGACTTCTTAAACTAGTCCCAGAACTGTAAACCATTCTGAGATCTAGCTCTTTGAAGATTTTACTCAAACCTTTAGTGATAAAGGGAGCGTAAGGGAGGGTCACAACGGGTGAATCTTTAACATCCTCTCGAAAAGTCGTAGATTCTTTCACAGTTTTCTTATAATTAAACTTCCTAATTATAACTTATAGATATGCTGAGGCTGGAAACCATTACACTTCTTCAAGGGAAAAGTGAGTTGTCTGTAGACCAAAAAATTCGAGCTTGCCATTTTGTGTTGAACACAATGATGGGAATCTGAAGGAATGTAGCGAAGTGTAGTGGTTTCCTTTCTATACACGTCAAACTCTAATTTATTGAAGGGTAGCTGACCGTTTTCTGTTCTTTCACAAGTTAACTTTATGGTTTCGAACCGATTATTTAATCTATTGAGAAAATCGTCAATATTACATTTTTTAGTATCAAAAGTAGCGAAAATGTCATCCACATACCTCAACCAAACCCTAGGAAAATATTCGCCCTCAGATTCTATGTCCTTTTCAAAACGGCTCATGAAAAGGTTAGCTAAAAAGGGTGACAAAGAGTTACCCGTTGCCGTTCGTTCCAGTTGTTCATAAAAACTCCCATTGAATTGAAAAATGTTCTGATTCATACAGATGTCAGTTAAGCGAATATATTCCTGGACACATTGTTGACTCAAACTATTTTGAAGCAACAAGTCCTCAAGATATGTGAAGGTGTTTGGAATCGGTACACTAGAAAAGTGAGAACTAACTATCAAATGAAGTCAATACTTCACCCTCCAGCATCTGAATATTTTGAATTTCTTTAATAAATTCTAACGAATTTTTTACTGCAAAACTAGGTTGCTGTATTGGCAAATTATTAAATTCATTGATCAGCCATTTGGAATTGTCGACATCTCTAATCATTTTCGGTAAAGAATTTTTTGAAATAGACTTATAAGGACCACTACTCAACAGGTCATTAACCCGTTCATAGTAGACCTCTTTATCTAAAATAACAACCTTGTTCCCTTTGCACGCACAAAAACTACACCGCGAGAGTTGCATGATAGCCAGACAAGCGATACAGCTTACTTAGTCACTGCAACTAAGCACCCACCACATATAAAAAGAATGATTAATTTATGACATGAAAAATGACATTAAAATTAATTTGTCCCTATGAAATCCATATGAATGAATATTGTGCTATACAGTTGAATATTCTGTTTTTATGTCTTTTGGATTTTCAATTCAATAGCAAATATTTCCTCAATCAAGCAATTATTTATTGCAGTTGTCGTTAGATCTAGATTTTTCTTCAACTTTGCATAGCTGACGTAAAATTATTCAACCAAATCTTATGGCTGCAACATTTTTCAACTTAATTTGTCAGCATCAAGGATGATAGTCCACGTATTCTCTGCTTAGCCTAAAGTTAAATATAGAGAAGACTAAAGTAGTCGCGTTTACTTCCAGGAGTGGGTGTCCAGTGGAAATAAAGGCAGGTGCCAATACAGTTGAACAAACAAATAAGATAAAATTCCTTGGTTTAACTGTGGACGACAAACTTAGATGGGAGTCTCAAGTTGATCATCTGCGTTCTGAATTGAATAAGTACTTCTACGCGGTTTATAGAGTACGGGCGTCTGTTTCGATCGATGTTTTAAGGGTGTTCTACTTCAGTCATGTTCAATCAAGACTGTCTTATGGTCTAATATTTTGGGGATCGTCTAGCTTCTTCTATAAAATTTTTTATCGCCCAAAAGAGAATTATAAGATGCATCCTGAAGGTGGCAAATAGAACTCCATGCAGACCATTATTTCAGGAGCTTAATATATTACCATTACCATGTTTATATATATACAAATTAATAGTGTTTTATAATGGAAATAGGAGTCTATACAGGTGCAACGTCGACGTCTCCAGTGCTATGCTGACCAGAAATGCTAATATGCTATCAATTCCGCAACATAAATTAGCGCTCTATGAGAAAGGCGCATACTATAAGTCTATTATAGCATATAATGCACTTCCTGGTGCAATCAGAAGTATCGGCGACAGTAAAAAATTCCAGAAAGCTGTTTACGAGTACCTGGTCAGTAATGCATTTTATAGTTTTGACGAGTATATTAACAGTTGAGTGGGTGGATATGCTTGGGCCTGTTCTCATCTATCGTAATGTCTATAGTGTCTCTTGCATTATTATCATTATCCTAATTTGAACTAAGGTACTTTTGCATATTGTGTTTCCATGTAACTTCTATATTGTTCGTTTAGTTTGTTTAGTTAGTTTGGTGTTTCTTTTAGACCGTAGATTTTATAGTAGATAGGGTAAGTGTGAAATTGTAATGTTCCTTTTCTTTGACAATTGTCGCTATCCTTATGGATTTTTATGACAAATATATTATATTATTCAACAAATCTTTATTTCAACAAATAAGTAAATACAATGTATACGACCTTAAAACGGTAAGTAATACATTTCATTCTGTAATATTATCTAATAATATATATAATATGTAACACTAATAATGTCTTCCTTCTCAGGCTCACTTCATGTTGAGGACTTTCCGGACCATGTTCGTCGTCGTCAGGATTACCGCTTTCTGCATCTCCATGTAGGTGGCAGTTGGTATTTCCAGAGTCTTCAGGTTTTCCAGCAGCGTTTTCGGTATCTCTCCCATAGCACCGAGGACCACAGGGACAATACGCACACTCTCAATATCCCATATCTGCCTCAATTCGGCTGCTAGTGGTATGTATTTTGTGACCTTTTCTTTGTGTTTCTGTTGGATGTTCACACTTGCTGGGACAGCTATATCAACTATTGTGCAGATCTTATTTCTTTTGTCCACCAGCATTATATCAGGTCTGTTGTTAACAATGTGGTGGTCCGTCTGAACTGTTCTGTCCCAGTATAGCAAGTGGTCTGGTGTTTCACATACCTGCTGAGGTGTATAATAATAGTATGGGGTGCGATCGTGTGTGTATCGGATGTTGTAGGCAAGCCAGGTGTGAACTATTTTGGCCACGGCATTGTGTCTTTCGATGTATTCCTTTGCCGCCATTGTGGTGCACGAGCTGATAATGTGCTCTAAGTTTTCAGGCCTTAAGCCACACATCCGGCATTTATCGTCTTGAACCTGGGGGTCTCCGATAATGTATTTTCTATAATTACGCGTCGGCACTACGTGGTCCTGGATCGACACGAAGAAACCCTCCGTTTCAGGGAATATATTTCCGTTCTTCAACCAGGCGTTAGATGCATCCCTATCTATATGTTCTTGCTGCAGGGTATTCGGGTGTTTGCCGTGCAGCTGTTTTCTGCTCCAGTTTTCTTGCAGATTCGTGATGGTTTGGTTGCTGCCAATCTGGGCTGTTCTGTCGGCTATATTATTATTATTATATTATTATTATTATTATTATATTGTTTCCATGCAATATATATGTATTTCTTAAATAGAGGCTGCTTTTCTACTTTTTATATTTTTTTATTATAGTTTCTTTTGTTGTAGCCACAATTCTCACACAAACAAATTTTATTAATTTGATTATGGCCTTCATTCCTAATTTTCTTTGATCTCCATTATGCAAATAGGATAATATATCTTCTTCGGGCAATTGGTAGATGGATACATAGACATCTTTTTTCATAATAACATTCTTCTCCTGACCCATTTCCTTACGAGCATATCTCTCGCCTATACGAGGGCCGTTACACAGAGAGGTCGACCGTTCAGATATCTCCTCGGCGTGTGTAAATATAAATAATGTGTTTTTCTCTGTCGCTTATAAAATACAACGAGCTGGAAAACATAAAAAACGATATTAAATTTTCCGTGTATAAATTGTACATGTGACCTACCCTGTACCCACACCTATGCACATATAAACAGGCGCGCAGCTATTGTAGCTGTCTGGTCCCCTCTTTTAATATAAACATTCGGCCATAAATATAGTTCTTTTGACAACACAGCGACGCTTTACTGAATTATATCAAGTTGTTTTTCATCTCTCGAGGGAATAAAATAGAGTTGGCTGTGGGTGTACAGTGTGTGTTGCCATCAACAAATTAGAATACATTGTTATGTTGCGATGTAGATTTAAATAATGGCGGCAAATTTAAAATAATTAGATTTTGACGTCTAACCGCACTGAATATGTTGTATGAGAAATAAAAATATCATTCCTTGCATTAAGAATTGATACTGATATATTTTATACCAAGATAACTTCAAAGTAATAATTAAAGCGCCTGCCAGCTGCCCAGAAATTGTGGATGGCGACTTTTAACTTTCACAACAATTTGGATTATAGTTTTTCTTTACTATTAAACTTGGAACATGGTTTAGTTTCCGTATTGATATCCCCAGATATTTTTTACTGATATTGAGGAAAATTTTGATAAACCGTAATGAAGATGAATAATATGTATTTAAGAAATAATTACATCAGAAGTACTCAACAAAAGAAACAAAGAACCTTTTTTAATGATAGTACTCATTGTGCACTTTATTCAATAAACAACGTATCTAAACCTCTATCTATCATTAAGGAAACATAGAACTTGTTCAAGTCGTAATCATTATTTGTGATAAGTAATTGTCATTAATCAGTGGTCATGGATTACTGCTACTTGTCTTTAAGACCGCCATGTCTAGAATTAACTGGTTTTCTGGCTTTTAATAATTTAGCAACAATAATCAAGCAACAAACGAATGGTAAGTTGACTGCAATAAGAGAAGTATTTGAAAAGTTGGAAGGAAAACATGGCTTGTTCTCTTCTGCGATAGAATACCTACATGTCAGGCCTTTACAAATTGTTACGTTACTTGCACTATAAGTATGCAAGTCTCACGGATGGAAACTATCAGTAGTTACTTTCTGGAGCATACCTTTAGTATTCTTCAACTGTAAGGACATAAAACAGCAGGGAGAAATTGTACTCTCTGATATGACTAGACATCAACAACCGGTTTACAACTAGTCGATAAGGTCCTGGAATAGAATATAATTCTTTATATTTAACAATGTTGAAATAAATTTCACTATTTCACTATTTATTTAATTCATTCACTATTTATTTGATCGGTACAGAATTTTAAACAAACTATTATTACAGCTTGTATTATTCGATGTACATTTTGAATAACACTGTGAGTGTTGGCTTGAGCAATATTTTTATACTCTCATGCTACATTGGGTTTAAATCAGGGTTACAAACTACCAGCGATCAAACTAATCCATAAGTTTGTACTTATTGCAACGATTTCTATACATAAATATAAATTTATTTTCAATAAACCAGGCATATGGTACAACACTTCCTAAGAAAATCTTTGCCATCTGCTATCAAAGATCTATTATCAATAAAAACGAGGTCCGCACGTATATGATAAGTAACTTGTCCATATCTTCACCAAGTCTTTATGAAAAGGTGCACTTGAAGAAAATCAGCTACTTAGAGCAATTCGCGACGTAGCTGCCGATTCAGTGCTAGCAATGAATACTGTAAAATGGGGCTCCAAGGTGTCCAAGTACACCATTTTAGCATATTTTTGCAAATTTCTCGAAAAGTTTTTGAGTTAGGCGAAGGAAAAAATACGCCCTGCTCGTATGCTCGTTAAAAAAAAACAGCGATATGGCCAAAAAAAATTGTTTTTTTGGGTGACCAAATAGCCCCGTGTTTGGGGCTATTTGGACACTTTTTGAAATATGCCTATAAAATGCATTTCAACGTTCAGAGTGTTTACGTTACCCCCGTAGGATTATAGAAAAGACTTTTTTTTGGTCAATCTGAAAAAAAATCAAAATTCTCTTTTTTAACGTATATTTATAAAAATAAAAGCATTTCTCGAAAAATACAAAAGTTTTTTTCTCTTATAAATAACAATAAACATAAAATTCTTTGTAAAGCATAACAATTATTCTTTCGAATCCTCACTTTGGTAAAAAAATGCCAATTCTGGTTAAAAATAGTTAGATTTGAATGGTCACGATCTAGTCAAGGGTAAAGCCTTTATCGGCATCATTGTCGTCAAAGGGTTCATCTTCTGAATCATAGCAGCGCTCGCAAATAAAATATGGATCCTTGCTGTCCTTATTACAAGGACTACAGATCCGCTCCTGACATTTGGTACACTGAATCCAATCCGCTCTCCCTTTATAGTCCTTCTAGTTGATGCAGCAAATGCTACATTTTGAATTGTCTTGCATTTTCCTTTGACTTCCTCTGGTTACTTTCGGTACTTTTGAAGACGTAGAAGCAATAGAAGAACCCTGCTCTGCAGTAGATGTCGACACCACGTCTTGGACTTCAGCTTTGTAAGCAGGCTCATCCACAGCTGACATGTTAGCGCCGGGCTTTATGCCACGTTTGGGCTTTGTTTTTTCACCTGTACCACGATGTTCCTTGAGTAATTCTATTGAACTGTCATCTAAAGTTCTTGCAGATACTATCGAATTAGTTTCAAGTCCTCCTGGGATGCGTTTCAAAACTTCATCCGGGTTTACCGGGTACAGACCAGCGCCTCTGAAGCCATATTTTAAATTTTTGCTTCCAGTATCGCCAATTCCGATCCACAACCTCTGAAGCAATTGTGGGAATTGCTCTTTTGGAAGTGTTCCCGGGTATCTACTTTGCTTCCTCCACTGGTCCAAAATTTGCCGCCATTTCTTCTTCATTGGCGCAAAAACTGCCACATCGAGAGGCTGCATGAGATGAGTTGCATTTGCGGGGAATGGAGTCATGTAAATAGATTTGTCTCTGCATGTTTGGATGACTTTTGGAGAAAAATGGCTGGCCAGATTGTCTCCAACTACAACGACCTTATCATCATCCTCTAGAGTGGCAATAATATTTTGAAGAACCACACTTCAAAAAGATTCATATCGAATTGTTATAGATGTTTGAGGGGGTGGTAAATCTCCATTTGCATTTCCGGAAACCATTAAGCTAATAGAAGTTCTCGAGTGCTCCTGCACCCTTTCTACCCTTTTGGTGTTTCGTGGAACCACAACCCTCTTAGCCCCAGGGTCATCCGTAATGTTGGTTTCATCATAGTTGTATAAGTTTTGAGCCTTTATATCACGAAGGCCATAATCTATATTGTTGAAGAATTGTAAAATATCGTCACGGTCAACTGAAGATCTTGTGCGTTTTATGTTGGATGTTAATCTGATACTCAGATTGTTCCGTTTTATAAAAGAGTCGATAAAATCGGGCTCTGGGGTGTTGTCCCTGAATACACGAACCTGTTTACCTTATTTATCAAGGTATTTTTTCACAACATCCCGAATGTCCGGCTTAGTAAGCGGAAATCTTCGGCAGTGAGGACTGTGGGGTGGCCAATATTGCCGATATTCCTTCCAAGTAGCCTTCGAACTAAGGTAGTACGGGGTACTTTGTATACATTGGCCGCTAGTTTTTTCGACATACAGGATTTAACAGCGTCCATGGCAGCCAATAAATTGTCTTCATTGTAGTCTCCATATTTTCTTGACCCGTAGGTTCTTTCCTATTTTCGTACCATTTTTCTATTAGTATAAACCTTTAACAAAAAAGACCCTGTGCTAAAACCCGCAAATTTTGAACTTAAGTATATTTAATTTTTTTTGATAATAATGCACGCCGTATGTAAACAACACCGCAATATACAACGAGGACAAATGTATAGCCAATTGTTTCAGAGAGCCGGACCTCCACCTGACTTGTCCATTTACGACGATCCATTACCGTGATGGCTCAGTTAAATATATAGGAATGCCACTGAATAGTCGTCCTATTCTGTATTCTCGTATGAACAAGACTGTTTCGCTTGTCGTTTTTGCCAAAGCTCTTGTTTAATTCATTTTATGCAAGAAGAGCAGGTTGTTACTGTGGATAAAACTCTTAATCTATATGTATAGCATTCACCAGGCCAATTCTCTCGGTTGGAATGCGTACATGGTCGTACGGTGCGAAGTACTAGATAAAAAAATCAAACAAAAAGTCAAATAAATCAACAGACTAGGTATAATAGTGTGCATCCCATGGTTGGCCAGAAAATTGGAGATTCCTCGGGATTTGAGGGTTCTCACGCTTCAGCAATATTCACTGCCGCTAGCAACAAAGACTCTTTCCAGAATTCGGATTTCTTTAAATTCTATTGCGGCTCAGATCTCTGACCAGAACCTCGACAGGACTCCCACAATATAAGTGTATCTAGAGTCCAGGGCTTTGGATTGGATTCTCATGTTTAGAACACAAACGCTTCAAGATGACTTGCGCGTTTTTCACGTAACCCGAACCGCCACAGCTAGAAGAATTGTTTCATAAGAGAACTAGAGCCCTAGAAGAGCGATTGTCTTTGGTAATTTTGAGCCATATGTCCTATTTATTAGATAGATTTATATTTATATTAATCGATAATAACCGTCGCAGAAAACATTCAACAAGTGTAAAGTCATGAACTAGTTGTTGAGCGCCCTGATTTAGTTACGTTAATAGAATTGGATTGAGTTCATGAATAGCTTACAAAAATATGCAATTTCTATAAACTAATAAGATACGACAAATTTTTTTATTAGACTAAGTTAAAATTTGAAAGATTCACGCTGTATAATAACACCTTTCGAACGATTTATTTCGTTTTATAAAATAGCAGCCTGCGCCAGGACGTAAATCTTACAAAACAACACATAGATATATTGTATATTTCGGTATCATTCTTTTGTTTTGGTTGTATATGCGTGGTTTTTATCTGGCAAACCGCCTTTTTATATGAATACATAAAGCGAAACAAGATATAAACGGCTTTCATTACGAGATAGAAGGGGCTTCGGAGGGCTTTTGCGCGGAAATGAGGGGCAATATATAAGATTTAGGCCCCAAACTAAGACAAACGGAAGACGAACATTTAAGTAATAGAGGGACAAATTGGGTTAGGCGTTTAAGGGAAAACAAGCTCGAAAAAGTCAGCTCGACAAATAAAACAAAAAAGAACAGCATGGTGCGGTCATCTGTTAACCTCGATTTGTCGAAAAATAATATTATATAATATTTCGTTTTGTTTAGGTTTGATTAATTTGTTTTTTCTTGTTGTTTGGAATATTGTGATTCTACTGACTGGATTTTTTGTTGTAGGTACCTTATCTTGCAATTCAGATTAAGGGAATTTAGAGATGCATTCAGCACATCACTGTACTTTATATTTGGATTATTTTATTACGGTTGCTGTATCATCACCTTTAGCCAAATTGCAATCGATTCACTGTATATTTATTTTGCGCGTTTCTTAACCCTTCATTAAATCAAGTTCAATAAACTACTTCAACAAACCCACGATCTCGCTATTCAATTAGAGCGTTCTCTCTTCGGTCAATTTGCAATGATAAAAGGCAAGGTAGCGGAAGACGGAACAGAATAAGAAGGCAAAAGGGACGGCAGAGTAGCCTTACTGCCTACTAGTATTACTACCATAGAAGTGGTCGACGAAAGTTATTTACATACCATTTATACTCGGTCCCATGAGAAGTACTGAGGCCGGCTGCGGTGTGTCCGGTTTAACCTCTACTTCGATGCTGTTGGCTCTGTAAAGTCTGAAGAGGTTGGCCTCGCACCGCAACCTTATGGTACCCCAACTGCCGCCCACTCCGGTCAGTTCCAATTTGCTCGAGGCGGTCTCGAGAAGGTCGCGGTCCGTGCTGATGTGAGACGACGTCGACCCCGGAACCTGCGACCAAAGATGAATTGCGTAAAACTTTAATGTGTTAAACGATTTAGCAAATTAGTTGGACGTGGCTTCTATCTTATTATAAAAGAATTATGTTTTTTTTTGCTAGTTATAAAAATAATAAAATTTAAAATATTTTTGCTTATAGGTTGGTATGAAGTATATTGAAGTAAGTACAGAAATGCCATGCTCTTAATAGAACGTTTGCTACTATTGCCACACTGTAAAGGTTATATGTTTTTACTGCAATTGTGGTAGCGTATAATTGCATTGTTTGTACACACGTCCTGTAGCTTTAGAATGAAGTGCAAAAAATAATTGGCCGTCTGAATAATGCGCTAGCAATAGGATATTTCAAAAAATAAATTTATCATTGTGGGATATTTTTAATTCATTTACGGCGACTAAGTTGCCTGATTATTTAAAAATTGCTAAACTTATAACTCTATTCAAAAGGGATAATATGCAAAAAGTTACAATTCCATTACAAACTGGCAATAGTATTATATTGGAGGATAGAAGAAAAAAAGAGAAACAACAAAATTAAGCTATAAATGATAAGGAAAGGAAATGAGATATGTATTAGAAGAAGCAGTCAAAAAGTTAACATCGCTTAGCAAGAACAAAACAGAAATATAACAAAGATTATGAATCAGGATAAGAAACAAAGTTTGTTTTTAATCACACAAAGAGAAATAATGTAAAGGATCGAAATAAGCCGAGATTTGAGGGGAAGTAACAAAAATAGTGAACACAAATAATAACATTGGGATGTTAAAAGTGTAAATGGAGAAAAGGATGAACTAACAGAAGTTTCAAAATTAAACCTAGACTACATTGGAGAGACGGGAACAAAAAGGCACTACTACAGGATATAATGGTCAGAGGTGGAAGAGAAAGAGTACGCAAAGGTGGGAGTAGACTTAATAATAAAGAAGATATGATTAATGAAGATAAAAGGATACTGTCTGTCAGTACAAAACTTTGTTAAGAAAATAGCAATTGATAGAAATTTATTGCCCGAAGTAATACGCTAAACAAAGAAAGAGAAAAATGTCTTGCAGTTTTTCAAGAGGATGTAGACAATCGCGGTAGGCAAATAATAACAATGGGAGACCTGGATGCAAGGGTAAGAGTCAAGAAATGGTGAACAGGGAAGGAAATTATATCTTTTTATATAAAAAAAGAACTAAGGATTGGAAATCACCTTTTAAAAAGAACGAAACATAATAATAAGACCATAACTAAGTAGAATTTAATTGTAAGCAAAGAGAAAATATAAAGAACACAGAACGTAGAAAAGGCATAGACATTGGGAACCATTCCCTCCTAGTTGTAATGATATTTAGTATAAAAGCAGAGAAATCTATGACAAAAAAGAGAAAAATTGTTGTTAAGAAAATTAGAGCATTCAAACTTAACCCCAAAGAAACTGCAGTAAAATTCCAAAAAAAAATTGAATTATTGATAAGAAGTGAAGAATGAGAAAATATAGAAGAAAGACGTAAAAGATGTGAATATATCGTGGTATCGGCGGAGCTAACATCTGAGAGGTACAAAGAAAGCAAACAGAAAATGAAAGAAAAGAGAAACAGTGAAGGGAGTACCTACAAATCACAGCACGGAAGAATTACGAGGAGTGTAAAGAGAAAATATGAAATTGGGAAAAATTGGAGAAGGACAGGAAAATAGCTGGAAGGGATTTGGTGGAAAAATGAATATGGCGTATAATAAATATCACAAATTATCAAGGACAAATTATATTAAAATGGAGTAAGATTAGCGCCAACATTGTAAAGATCTATTACAAAGAAAATATCTAGTAATTCAATAGAAAAAAAGAAGAGACTAAATAATATTATAAGCCTGAAGAAATTCAAAGAGGCTATAAGAAGACAAAAGAGCAAAATTCGTGAAGGCACATGAAAATGCTGAAGACATTATTAGAGAAGGCCATGAATTTTCGAGCATAATTATTATAGCTCATAGAAAAGTCAAAAAAACAAAAGAGTAAAAAGGAACAACATTATAATCGCAATACTATAACTAGTGCAATTACAAAGATGCATGGCAGTTTTCTAGAAAATAGGACAGAAAGTAGAGATAACATAGAGTAATCCTGATGCTGAAATAATGCCTAAGAAACTTGATAAGTTTTAAATAGATGTGGGAAACTTTAGAGAACAAAAGCATTTTGATAATGGTGAATCGTCTCAATTTTTTCTATTAAGTGAGCAGTGTCACAGAAAAGGCCATATACACTATGTTTACGGCTATCCCGGTCAGAAAAAAAAAGGGAAGGAAGAGCTGCCACTACAATAAAGTGTTTTACAACTACTTCACTGTACATCTATCTCTTTTCTTTCTGACCGTGCTCGCGCTAGACTTACGGTATATACAACGTGACCCATTTGTTCTCGAGCCACCCTCTAAGATCTTTATTTATTGTGCGATTTTAACCGGATTTTTTTTTAATTGTAGAACTTGGTGAATTGTATTCTTGGAACAAAAAACGCTGCATTCCTATAAAATGCAAGGCTTGCTACGTCAAAGGAGTAAAATTTTAAGAAATCATATTAGCGATTTTTCTAGAAAAAATCTGTGCACGCCACTGGATTCACTACCCCTCAAAACGAGCCTGTACCAAACTTGATCGAAAACTTACGACAAAATTGAAATAGTACGTCTTGTTGTCGAGAATGTGCTTTCAGCAAGAGAAGCTGCGAGAGAATTCAATAATAGACACCCAGATAGACGAATCGGCGTACTGTACAACGGATTAACAAAGTTTTTAATGAGTCAGGGTCTGTTTCAAAAAATTTGCTTAGAACCAGATATAATGGACGTCGTAGAATTTTGAGAAATAATGACTAAAACAGAAAGTATTAGAAGATGCCTAGAAAAAGACAAAATAAAGGCTTTTAAGCCAAAAATTTTGCATACATTGGAATTGGGTGATGAAAGAAATTTGGCTACAGAATCGGTATTACTTAAAAGTTTTCTATAAAGTTTGGTACAGGCCCGTTTTGAAAGGTGGTGAATCCAGTGGCGTGGACAGATTTTTTCTAAAAAAAATTGCTAATATGATTTCTTAAGATTTGTAAGAATTGTATTTTGTAGGAATGTGGCTCTATTTGTTCCAATAATGCAGTCCATCAAGCTCTACAATTTAAAAGAAATCCGATTAATATCGCACAATAAATAAACATTTTACAGGGTGACTCAATAACAAATGGGTCACACTGTATACCTATAATATATACATATATCACTCAATCCAGCAAACTATACAAGTTTACGGCTTGAGAAAACTTTCACTATACTAAACATTAGTGGCCGATTCCACGAAAACATGCACGTCAAATTCACATCTAATTTTTAATTTGCAACTCCGAAACTGTCAACATGTTTCTCCCTTGCCCCCCATATGCGGCTTGTCAAGCTAGCCGCTTCTTCTGGGGGATTTAGCGGCAATTTCTTTTGACGTTCATTCGACCACTTAAAATATAGACTAGGGATACGTTATAGTGAAATAGTATTCTGGTAGTGACCAATAGCATTAATGGTCTGATTAGTGATGTAGCACCTAGCTGTGCTTGCTGATGAATGTACAAGGATCCCAAAAGCAGACCGACAGACGTTTAGATGATGCTCCTTGGGTCATCTCATGAAGATCGAGATCAGCAACCCGTGTCCGATCTTTTGTCGTTTGTATTAAAACATTCATCATTAACAGCCGAAAGCATAATGTACTGATCATAAGCTTGTGTTGAAGGAAGAAGGATGTAACAATTAAAATTATACAATTATACGCTCATAAAATAGGTAAAATGGAATCAAAAGCTAAATTGCGTTTTTATTATTACTATTAGCAAGCGATTAAAAACTAAAATATGATTACCATCAAAGTACCAACGATTTTTTGTTCGCCTTAGATGATAGACGATAATAAAATGTTTCTAATAATCGGACATTCTTTGGCTCTACACGATATTCATATCAACTTGAACTGGTACATTTAAATGCTTGTAGTTCATTTGTTTGTTAATTTTTGGGTGTCTATGTGTTAATAGATTTTGTTTAAAATTAAATTATTGTTTAAAATGTGCAAAAATATACAGGGTATTCCATTTAAAAAAAATTAATATTTTTTAATATCTCGAAAACGAGTTCAATTGTTTTTTAAATTTTACCATCGTAAGCGGAAGAAAAAAACGCTACTACTTTGGTCATTTAACCAACGACGTATCTTTATTAGTAATAAAGTTAGCAATAGTGCCGATTTCAATTTGAACACGCTGTATACCCATTACAAAGGGCTTCACTACAAACAGTGCCACAAGTGCCACCATCCTTTCCTTCAGTAGCAGCCTATAATCACTACATTATGCTTTCGATTGTTAATGCTGGATTTTTTAATACAAACGAGAAATGATGTAAGGAGAATTATCTGCTAATCTGTTTGTCGGTCTGCTTTTGGAACACCCTGTATACATAGTTGTACCGATGTGACCTCTTGGTGAGTTCTTGGTTAATATAAAAATAAATACAAACTTCAAATATTACCTTAGTTGAAGATGTTTGTTACGTGGATTAATAAACAATAAAATATAAACTTCAATATACCGGGTGTCAACGAGATCATGTATCAGGCCGTCATTTATTTATTAGTTAAAATAAAACTTTGAAATTCGGACCGTATATATGAGTGAATTCCGGTCAAACCGGAAGTGACGTTAATTTTGAATTTTTAAATACAACCTGTATTATTTCTGTTCATATTCTGTTTCTTCTAAAAATTTGCCATCTAGTGCAGGTCAACTTTTGACATTTCTGTCAAAGATGGCGGTATCTGTTAAATTTATCCATTAAAGTGAAACTGCTTCGCAACAATTGTCGAAATGTAACAACCATCAAAGTTAGCTTTGAAAACAATTAAGAAATGTATTTTTGACATTTACACGCATTGGCGAAGGACTTTTGACATTTCTGTCAAAAGTTGACCTGCACTAGATGGCAAATAATACAGGTTGTATTTAAAAATTCTAAATTAACGTCACTTCCGGTTTGACCGGAAGTGCTATAGAAAAACTGAGTGCACCTGAAGAAGCCCACCAATCACTTATATATACAGTCCGAATTTCAAAATTTTATTATAACTAATAAATAAATGGCGGGCTGATACATGATCTCGTTGACACCCGGTATATGTTATGATTAATAGAAGGCTTTTGTCTTGTTGCTATTTGAGAGAAATGTTACTATTTTCATCTATTATAATATTCTATCCATTATTATCATTACTATTGTGACACGTTATATAAGTCTAACCCTGTATACACTCGTATAAATTTACAATTTGTGAAACCACATTTGTTTATTTTGATTAAAAATTCCATTACTTGCACGTGGTAGCCGTAATATTGACTGTAAGGGAAGATAGATGTACTTTTTCAATGTACTAAATTGCTTCCCAATTTTTCCCCCTTACTTTTCAAAGAAACCGAACCGAACAAACTCCATATCGAAAGAAACATTCAGTTCTAGTCTCCAACAGAAAATTCGAACAATTTTTCAATTTAACCGTGCAAACCAGGCCGATACGTGTCCTTCTACTATAAGACGCGGCGGAGGGCTACGTTCCCTAATTTTTCAGGACGAAATCAACGACGCATAAAAACGACCATATACGTTTCCTCACAGAACCTTCCCTCACTCACTACCAATCTCGGAATTTTATCGAAGAGTAAATATCGATTCAATTTCGGCTGTATGAGGAAACTGGCTCTGAGGACGTGAACAGTTTTGAATTTACATAAAGCGGGAAACGAGACAAGGGAAAAACACTCTCATCTCGCGAGGCAGCGAGGGTAAACAGGAGTAATAGGAGCCGTTTGAGGTTTGTTTATTCATTTATCTGTTTATTTATTTTGGAAGATGTATCTAGCACGTGATATTTTATAGCCGACGTGTTTTAATAAACCCGTCAGGAATTAAATAATATAATACGCCTACATTCAATAATGTTTTTCTAATTTCTACGCGAAAGCTCCAAACTCCATAAAAGCTCATATACCAATGGTTTTCTTTCCTTAAAAAGATCCCTACTCTGTTAATAAAGTGAAAACCATAAATGTATTTCTGTCTATATGATTTTAAAGCCAAACCGTATCAACGAAAGAGATTTACTGAAATAAAATTCAGATGTGAATGTATGCAGGGAGTTGTATTGTCTAATAAAGTAGGAAATGATTATTTTGAAGCGTCTCGAGTTAGCTACACTGATTTTGGTAAATGGAATATGTTTATTTATTTTGAGATTAGAGTACATTGCAAGTATTATGGCCATTATGTAAAGTGCTTTTACCCTTCTATATTTTAATAAATACCCAATTTTATTTTAAACATCTTTTTATTATTACAACACACCAAGCCCCCATACTTGGGTATATTGAATGGTTTTAAACAAAAAATACTTTTCCGCAATTTTCTAGACGCAGACAAAATTCTACTTTAACTTAGTTTAGGTTAACATATTGTTAGAAGATTTGACAGCTGTCAAGATCCATTACTTGCTAGAGAGAGATGTATTTCTTAATTCTATAACGTTCTTCAATAACGTTTACTTTTTACGCATTAATATTCAAAATGCTGTCGCTGTTTTCCAAACAAGTAATATTTCCAAGTTCGTTTCTGTAAAACATGTCCATTTCACTTCTCGTCTCTTAACCATTTTATGTGAAAACGTCAGTCCATATAAGGTGCGTTGTTTTTTTTTTCAGCCGTGTGTTAGACACTATCGATTCGTTACGCTTAGCCCTAAGCGAAAGCGATGGGCACGTAACGCGATAAAAAAGATTGAATTGGGGATACTTTGCTTTTATGTTGTCTATCCGATAAGATAAGGATAAATGAAATATAGCGGAATAAGGATAACGCTTAGGCGGATTTTCAAAATTTTATGTATTCCCGCGTAGCGTACAAAGCATTCAGAAATAGACGAAATCTGTAGATATAGCTATTGTGGAATGAATAAGAATTCAAGATGGGAGAAAACAGAACGCAATTTACAATTAAATTAATATAAATCCTGTGTGGGCGTGCATGTTATAAATTTTTCTTTATAGCTTGATCAGCGTTGGATTGGTGTGCTCATCATTTTTATTACTTATCTATTAATTTGTTTGTATAGTATAGGAATGAAATATTGAACGGGGATTATGTTTAATTTGCTCTATTACAGGACACTATTCATCAAGTCGCAATTATCTAATTAATTTACGTGACAAATGGGACTACATGACGAATAAATTAGGTAGATTGACGCATTGGCACTAACATTAACTATGATGAGCGGGCAATTAGGCCTTAATAAACCAGGATTAATAATATAATGCCTAACTGCTTTGAATAAATTATTACTGTTTATGAGGTTTTTCATCATTATTGTGAGTGTGCCCATTATGAATGTTTTATAGGTGGTAAATGTTACTAATAAGATGACCCTCAATAGATGTATGTTGACCTAAATTCTGTAGATATCCACATATGTCAAACAACAATAACTCATTCTCATCTGTTTAATGAAAATATTTGAATCGATTATATATTGTTGAAATGAACTAACCAACAGTCTCGACTATTTTCAGATTTAACATTGAAAATTACGTGTTGTCGAGCATCGGTTTTCTTCTGACAATTGTTTTTGATAAAATAAAACTATCATTTGTACCATGTGTATGGCTAGAGCTATTCCATTTTGGGACATGCTGTAGTACAAAGTAGATCATTTTGTGATAAATGATAGCTTTGTGAATAAAAAAGAAACTGTACAATGACGTTCAATTTTGCAAGTGATATTTTATTTGGACTTTGCTATTTTATATAGTAAAGTTTGAATATGATATTAAGCAAATGTTTGCCTTATTTGGCGGCGCACAAATTGGCAACATCGCTTTTTGAGCATTTGTGGTGGAATGTTGCTCACTTCTCGGCGAATATTCTTCTTTAGCTTTTTCAAACTGCGAAGTTTATTAGTGTAAACCTTTCCTTTGAGGAATCCTCAAGGGACCCTGGTTGGGTTAAATCCGGCGTACACGGAGGCCAGTGTTTGAAATGAGTTGCCTGCTGAATATTCGTTTAAATGTTGTCGTTGATGAATGGAATCAGTCAAATCGGTAATCATAATCTGATAGCGTTCTTCATTAACTGTCGAGGTCATCCCGCTGTCTTTAAAGACAAACGGTTCAATGTCGCGATTGGCGCATACTACACACCAAACAATCAGTTTTTAATATGAAGACTACCGCAAGAACAACACTGGATAGAGCAAGACAGTCCACAAATCCCCTGCTGTTGAGCGATGTAGTTCATCAGTATCGGTCACCACCTAGAGTCAGAGTTCGGCAATCTATTGGAGTTCTCCAATAGCCAAACACTTGAGCAAAAATTCTTTAAGAAACGAAACCCAGCCAACCAACCCACAAGATAGATTTCTATACCCCATCATTCTTCCATCCCTCACCCAAATCTCAGCAAACGTTCCAATTTGCTCAGAAAACATTATTTCTTGGATGATCTCGGATACCAACCCCCAACAGGCAGACAGAAGGAGAAAGAAGATGCAGAATAACCAGTTTTTGATCATGCAGAGGTTCCGCATAAAATACTCGTGGATTTTCAGAGCCCTAAAAACAACAATTTTGTGCATGTACAGAGAGTGAGAAATAAACTTCGTCGGACATGATTAAGAGCTTTCAAAAATTATCGCCAATCGAGCCATGTTTCGAGCGTATTCCAATGATGTGGCTTATCTGCTGGCAAAAGTCTGCTCAAAATTTGTGTTTTGTATTCGAATAAATGCAGATTCTCCTTCAAAATGCATTGTAATGACGTTCTAAAGATGTTTAATTTAATTTAATCTCACAAACATGGGCTTTGGTGAACGAAATATTCTGCTAGCTTCGACTTGCACGCACTTTAATTGGATAAACAAAAGTCAATAGGGAACCGGTGACAATAAGTATTATTTTTACTTTGAAAATTGTTTTCCTTCTAGGTGTTGAAGAACGATATTTTGCACTATTTAATGTGCACTATTTCAACCTGTTCCACTGTAGCAGAGACCCCTTTTCTCGCGCGTGTTTCTACAGTGTTTAAACAACAAAATCAGTTCTTTTTAAACTATTTGGCCGTGATAATAGATTAACAGCCACACTTTATTGAATGCTTTTTAAAGCTTTAATTTACCCTGTAACAGCTCACTTTTGCCACAGTAGCCCCATTCTTATCACATCAAGTGCATCCATTATGCGGCCATCTTGAACAAGATGCATATTTAACTCAATATTTGTCCTTTTCCGTGTTATTATATTTTTCCTCACACGAAACGCATTCGTCTTCATATTAGTCACAAAAACTATCTGTGTCATTATTTTCTCAATCTCAATTTTGTCTGAGTCTAAAGAGGTACCTGGTTATAAAGTTTTTCAATTCTTTCCTCTTCTTTTCATTTCTTTTTTCTTCTGTAATCCTTTTCCATTTGTTCATTTTTTCTTGGTAAGACAAATTATGTTTACTAGCTAGCTCAAAACAGTTGTGTCCTCCTCTTGACTACGTGTACTTTGCTCTCGGTGTATTCTATCCGATAATGATATTCGAAATTGTACGATCCATCCAACACTAAATCTTTGTGGAAGTGAGTCAGTAATCTTTCCTATTGTGATCCTACCTGATTCTTGTTTATTTTCGAAGCTAATGAACTTTATTATAAATTATATTAAAGAACTCGCAATTCCCAATACTTATCGCTTGTTAAAAATTTTATATAAGTTTGTAATGTTCCTCTTCCTAACTTTTAAATTTCAAATTAATCATTTCCAAAGCTTCGCCTTGCATCCAGTAAATCCGTATTCCGCAAACAATTTTTATTCTCCTACTACTTTTATGTCCAACTCATCTTATACTGTCCGTAAACCTTGCATCCACCGGAATTTAGCACAGCAGTTTCGATAAAACTAAAACCCCGTCGTCGTACCTTTAAAATTCAATTCGACAACGTTCTCTGCTCCGTAGGTTTTCCCAGAATAATGCCGCTAGTATGCACTTTAACGGCAGCGAGGAACTATTCCGCTCGGATTCTGACTATTCGGATTAAGGATATCCAGCAATTTTGCGTTTTATATTCCTCCAGCTCGGTCAGAGTCGGAAGTTACTTGTCCGCTGTTATTGTCCTAGATTCCTGAACATTTCAGATGCATATTTGTACGGACAAGTACGAGTTTTATGAGCTATCGTGAAGAGACCGAAGCGGTTTTAAATTATGAAAGGTATGGGAATAGTTTTCCTGTAGTTTGTACTTACTACCGAGAACAAATCGAGAAGATGACAAAACGGATGATCGTATAGGAAGTTTTGACGCTTGAGTTGTTATAGATTACAGCAGCTGAGCTTGAATAATGCAGCGGTGTGTAACAAGTTGTTCGTTGTGTTACAGCGAAGAACCGATAAGCGGAAGATGATGTATTCTTACATTTATTTAAGTGATATATGTATGTACTAGGTAGTAGATTTATTTTACTGCATCAGCTTTTGTCAATTTCTCAGAATTTTATTTAACCCCAGAAGGCTAACATGGTATTGCCGGCAGTATCATGATATAAAAAATATATTAAAATGAATTAAAAATGCGGTAAACAGTAAGCATTGAATCCCTATATGGCCGAAAACGGAAATTGGGTAAAAAGTTGTCAAAATTGAAAAACTAAACTTTGAAACTAAAATTTGTCAATAGGTAAAATTGAGTCTAATCAGAATTTGAATTTGTAGGTTCATGGTTGTTGAAATGTTGTGTTCTATTTCAATATTTTAGAAGATATTAGCTACTATTCTATATATAACTTTCCTTTGTTGTAATGTGTGCAACTTTTTTTTATAGTTTAGTGGTTTTTCTGACGAAGGTAAATTAAAGTTACCGAAAGCTTAAATGTGTTTTTAACTCGTCCAAAATCTCACTGTTAGGCCGCTACGACAACGAAACCTTCCACGCAATATTTATAAATACTACGGCCAAGGAAAGGAACTACCTCTAATTAAGAGTATTGGTAAACGGAGAGAGGAGAGGATGAGATGGGCAATATTAGAATGGGCGTATATTAAAGGTTGTTGGATGGAGAGGGACTGATATACGATCGACCGAACTAATCTCTTAGGATAACCATTTTGGAAAAACAATTCAGTAAGACGGGTTATGGAATGGGGGTGAGAAATTCGTAGTACACTCAATTTTATTTGTATGGGGTGGTTAGAGTGATCCTTTAAATAATTTCCGAGAAAGGTGGGTTTAGTATACCAGTCATGAATAATTTTTTGGTTAGGAGTTCAATACACCGTGGTATCCAGGAAGGTGAATGGATGTATTATTTTCAAGTTAAATACTGAATTGTATCTACTGATTAACATAACAGCATTATGATTCTTCGTTTTTAAAATTTTTTACCTAGTCTGTCGAATTTCTTCTTATCCTTTATGTATCCCTAGAAATACAAACTTATAATGCGTTGCATAAATAATGGAATCAAGTGTATAGGTATCTGTTTTATGTAATCCATTGAGTCTGCTCTAACAAAAATAAAGACATTGGTGTAACAGTATAAGTAAATGGAATAGACCTACCATTTGTCAGGTTTTTATCAATGAAATTAAATACATTTAATGTTTTTAAAGCTTGAATAAAATGATACAGAACGCCTTGTAGAATTGCGTGTAGTAAACCAAACACAAATCGGCCGAAAGTCAAACATAGAAGAAAGCAAATCTCATGCAAGTATATGAATATATTAATTTTGGATGAAGAACAGATGGAACCTTTATTAGTAATGGACAATTTTTGGAAAGAAATTTAAAAAAAAAAAAATATACTTGGTTTGTAAATCTTTATTGAAACTTAACTTATAATTCAAGTAGGTGTAAGTTCCCATGTAGGACAAACCACAGAATGATTAAAACATAGGATCAGGCAACACAAAAGTGACATCAGAACGGATAAAGGTGCATATGCGTTGATTAACCCTGCATCAGATCAAAAGCATACTTTTGATTTAAAAAAGACAAAAACGTTAGCCAAACAACTAATACCGTAATTTTGAAACAGATTCGTACTAATCCATGCTTATTTGTAAATTTTAAAACATATGATACGGTGCTGTTTCACGTTTTTTATATAAATGACACATATAAGGAATTTTAATGTTGTTTTAACGAATTTACGATAATTTTAAGATTATAGAATATTGATCGTTGAAAAAGTTACGAAATATTGGAAAATTTGGTGTTGTAATTTAGAATTTTTTGAACTTATTACCTAAGATTTATCAATTAATAGAACAATTATGCAGTCGAGGAATTATTTATAATTAAAAATTATTTATTTAAAGATTTCTATAATAAGGTTTGTTGAAAACCTTTGTACTTTTGACACTCACACCACTTTGTACAAAGTTCTGCTATTCGCCACACGTTGTAAGGCAGTATAGGCAATATTTTTAAATTGTTCGGCGACCTTCTGTAAGAATTAATATGTGTTCGCGCTTCACTACTTTTCGGTGGAGAGGTTTTTTAAATCAAAGACACTAATAAGTTTAAATTAATATGAAATTTTTAATTTAAGCAGTGCACCACATAATTCCAACCTTGGTATGGTGGTAAACTTTACAGGGGCGACTTTAGATTTGACGCACAATAAGTTAGATGAAATATCGCCCGCTTGATTCACGGCTCCTATATAGATGCAAGCCCCATATGCACTTTGACTCGCGTCGCTGAAGCCATGTAGTTCCAGAATATAAATCTCGTTCATAGAAATAATTCTGTGTGGTATTTGAAGGCGTGATTAATGCAAAAGTTGTTGCTTATATTGTAAAAATGTATGTCTGCAGGTGTGGATTCATCCCAATCGAAGTTTAATTGCCAGAGTTTTTGGATAAAAAGCTTGCCAACAATAATAACTGGGCCTAACAAACCCAGCGGATCAAATAGTTGAGAAACGAATGAAAGGATGGATCGTTTTGTAATTTTCTGCGATTTTAGCGAATTCGAACTGTGAAAAAAAGGGTGCCTGGCGTAGTGTTCCATGGCAGACCTAATGCTTTAGTAGTGTAAGAGTTTTCAGTTAGCGAGATGATATTTGAAGAAGGTGCCTTTTGCGTAGTTGGAAACCTCCTTTGCTCAATAAGGTGGATGTCTTGTATGCAATAGCGTGTGCTTCATCCAGAATACTGGCTCCAGTTAGCAGATCGTCGCTTTCATCTAAGGCTAGCTGCTGTAGTGAGCGGATTGCAAGGAAGGAAGCAGGTGCAATCCCATAGGTTCCAGTAGACAGTTCAAAAATCTTCACTTCTTCAAGCGGATTGGATCTCCAAAGACTGCGCTGGTAACAGGTGTCTGTGTCATGCACAGTTACTTGACGATAATAAACAGGAAATTCCTAAATCGCCATTAACATGGTTTAAGAAACAATGAAATATAATACTAATAATATGCTTCTATTCTTCAAAATTATAAATCTAATGAATTAAATATATTAAATAGACACATACATATAAGAAAATGAAATTAAATTATGAAAACTCATTAATGGAGTCAATAAAGTATCAGTATAATGCAAATCAGCAATTCGTCACATCATTGTCAGTGGTGATGATTCTAGCATGTTCGTTCTTGAAAATAGGATAGAAAAAGTGCACGAATAGCGGGAACATAATCTAGGAACCATAAAATTTAGCGAAGATAGGAGAAAAGAACAATCGCGCCATTAACTATTTTCTATATTAAGCGCCCTCCATACTCTTCCCGACGATAACTTAGAGCATCCATGTCATAGTCGGTTAGCAGAGTCACATAATCAACACCGCGTGGAGGGTAAAAGCCATTACTCCCAAAGGATAGAAATTTTAAAAAACGTCGCTGAATTTTCTCCATTGCAAGCTGAAGATAAACATAGTGTGGCAACCATACTTCTAACGCATATTCTAATTTACTTAAAACGCGACTAAAGAAAAGACTCTTAAAAAGATGAGCGTCATTAAAGTATTTACAGTAGCGCAGAACAAAGTCCAGACTACAACAAGCAGACAAAAACAAGTTCAGAATATGATAAAAAAAGAGCAATGACTATATCGACTATATAATATACTCCGAGGACTTTAACTATTTCAGCCTTTTGCAAGTTTCTATCACGTGTTGTATCCACCGACTCAATTGGATTTACCTTCCTACTATAAGTAACATGGCAACATATTTGTTAATATTTGGATTTAAACTAAATTTGGAATACCCAGCATTTATAATATTCAGATTGTCTTGTAGATGAAGTACATCATTCAATAAATGGATTTTTAAATCATTTGCATGAGCCAAAACGGAGCAAGACAACGAAACCAGAAGATCATTGATATACAAAATAAAAAGTAGTAGCCCCAGATTGGAACCTTGGGGTACACCAAAAGTTGGAATAAAAATGGAGGACATAAAACTATTATAAAATACATAGTTACACCCATCGTTTAAATAAGACCAAACTAATTGCAAATTGCAGCAGTACAGGACTAAATCCGAATTTATATAAAATATACCAGGATCAATACTATCGAAAGCACTACTAAAATCAGTATAGATTACATGTATTTGACCTTGCTGACCTTGAATTCTAGGCAAATGTATTGAGTGAGGCTTACAAGATTGGTTACGGTTGATATACCGCGAAGAAAGCCATGTTGATACCATGTTGAACCATATTTGCTGTGTTTCGGTGATAAAATTCAAAAAATTATTTTCTTAGGAGATACATTTTATCATTATCAAAAGAATTTCGCTCTGTTATTTCATAGAAATTTTACTAATAATTCAAATGAAAATTGACTTGTAACAAAATGTTAATATTATTATTAGGTACTATTGTAAACTTATTGTAACGACCATCCATTCTTCAATCTTCATTGTGATTAGCTAGATCAATTCAGAATAATTAGAAGATTTGAAATATGGTATCTCACCCATAACATGACACACATATTCTAAGACCACTTGTGAGATCATATTCCAATGAAACTGTGTTTACTTCCCCAGATTCAGCATAATATCATACTTTGCAATTCCACCCTTGAGTTTATCTACTTTATGCTCTCGATCTAAATATTTACACAGAGCGTACAATAACGTGAATAATTCGCTATTATTTGTTTAGGGCTTAGATCTCAAGCTTTAATAGTAATTACGTCATGTAAATATATCACTTTTCACGACATCCCCGCTGCGTTCATGTGCTGCAATCGTTTTGTACATAGTATTTGTAAACTGTTATATACATACATACATAATTGTGTATTTTTGTAGATATATTTGTTTCTGTTGCTTCTGCGTTTGTTCTTGAGATGCCCTTGCATATTAACTGATATTTTGTCGGTAAGTTGCCTATGATGGATGACGATAAACATGTTGTAATGAACTAAGAATAATTTCCTTTTTCGATGTGAAATGCTCTCTAAATATGCAATTACGACAGGCATGAAGCGGAACATTTACTTCAACAGGATAATGCACTCTGTCACAAATCCAGATGCTCGATGCAGTGGTTTAGTGACAATTTGAATGGCCGGCCCAATCAGAAATTTGTGGCGCATGCTGAAGTTGAAGCTGTCAAAACATAATTGCAGAAATAAAAATGAATTTAAAGGCAAACTTGTATAGGAATGGGAGTCACTTTGAATTGACGTGTTTAGTGTTTTATTTAAAGAATATATATGCGTGCAGATTTATTTAAACAGAACACAGTGTATCCTTATATAGGTATAAGACTCTGTAAATGATTTAGTTGAAATTTCATCTTCTGGGGTTCAACCCTGCTTGGGTAGAAAGTAGTTTGTGCCATACTTTTAATTTTCAAAAATCACGCATGCCTTGGAAATTTACAAAAAGGTAGTTCTTATCACTAATAAAATACCTTTTTTGTAGGAGATATGACAAAATGTTATTAAGAAAAGTTATTCAGAATAATAAACTACGCAAGTATGCAAAATTTGAACAAGATCGAACATAGTTTGAAAATTTACAAACAAATTATTCTTTCCACTAATAAAGTGTTTTTTTTTTCTGCAGGAGATACGATAAAATGTTGTTAAGAAAGTTATTCAGATTAATAATTTATATAAGTGTACAAAATTTAAACAACATCGGTTTACTCAATTGTTTATTAATTATGAATATAAAAAATAATAAAACTCAAACAATTCATTTCGTTCAAATTAAATTAACTATTCACAACATCTAACATATTCATTCATTCAATATGTCTGCCGCCTTTATTCGCACATTCCTCAATTTTGTTCCGAAATGCGTTGAATGCCGTTCTTATCTCCTCAAGAGAAATTGAATTTACAGCATCTCTAATGCGATTTTTCAACACCTCTACATCATTTGTCGTATTTGAATTTTTTTTTGTTTGTTTTATCCGGCTGATTGTTAGGTCAGGAGATCTGGGCGGCCACAAAATGTGACCAGCATTGGCTATCCATTTTTCTTGAAAATGTTCATTCAGCCATTCACAAACTTTCAAAGTTGAGTGGGCAGGACAACCGTTGTGTTGAAAATATGAAGAAAATCTTGCTTCATATGGTAATTCGTCTATAAACCAATTCAAAATATTTAAATATGTGTGTTGATTAAGTCTTCCTTCAATAAAATATGGTCCAATAACATGATAAGAAATTGCACGTTTAAAACATTGCCGTTTACAATGTATTACATAATCGGGACTATATCGAGACCAATATCGACAATTCTGTGAAGAAGGCACACCATTAGTGGTAAAAGTCGATTCATCTGAGAAGATAATATTGTTATGAAAATGTCGATGCTCCAGAATTTTCTCTCCCAAAGTAAAACAAAATTTCAATCTTCATCCTCTTCTTCTAATGTGTGAAGAAATCTAACTTTATATCGTTTAACATTTTTTGCTTTGCAAATGTGATTTGCTAATAAGAATCTGCTCTGACCGCTTTCTTAATAACAATTTGCGCTGTTCGCGTACTGAATCCATTGCCAACACAGTACTAATGTCATCTTCATCAAAGTTATTATGTACACTGCCGGTATTTTGAGTCAGTCTGGATGCTGTAAATTGGACTAATACTTTGTTTGGAAACTTCTCATTAAATAATCTAATAACTGCTGGAATAGATAATTGCTCTATACCATAACATTGAATTAGGTAGATATGTTCTGGTAGAGTAAGCATAACTTTTGTGATATTTCACAGAAACTATGCTTTATCAAAAAATATTTCCACCTCAAGAAAGTGATTTTTTGACGCCAATGTTTAAAGTTATCACTTGAGTGAAAGTTATTGCAATTTCGACTATCGTTTACCAAACAGAGCACCACGCAAAGAATTTATGAACATAAGGTTCCAATGGTTGCGCCACCCTTCAACAGATGGCGGCAGCTAATCCATCGAGTAATTAATATAAATTTTTGCGTTAACTCTATCGTGACCAGGACAATAGAAGGCGATAGATTTTTAAGTTAATATGGTCTTTATTACTCTACTATCACTTTAACATTGCGGCGATTACTTTGTGGAAGATGATTTACCAAATAAGCAATTAATTAATCAACTATAGAACTAAATTTTCGAACTTTTTTAAATTAAATATCAAATGCAGTATTTACACAAAGCTTATCTATATATGTTTATATCTAATAGAAGGAGAGAATAAATAGAATTTGTTATCTATATCTTTATTAACGAAACATCGGCGCTTCCTCTGAATTTTATTTAACCATTTAACTACAGAATACGAACACAATCAACCGCAAAACACGATGCGAGAGAACACGTTCCAAGATCGCGTTATTCCAACAAAAATAAAACAAAGAGAAATGTTCTGTACGAAGGTTGCCGGTACTGGCGGTGAACCTAAGTTGCACCGCAGCATTGGACAATATTGCATCACATTCGCTAGAGGATGGTTGAACATTCTCGGTCGCATGTTTGTATCTCGTATACGATGGTGAACGTGCCAGTTTACCCGCCGCAGCCAATTGCACTACGACTGCATCCAATGCAACCCGTCGACTTCGACCAGTCGAGCGTGACCAATTCCGCTTGTTGACGGCATTGCATCGAGTATAGCATATTGCGCGTGGTTATCACAGCCGGCTGTCTTTCATGAATCCGGCGAGAAGAAATTTTTCATTCGTCGTGCACTGCAACGGGAAGAAAATAAGATTTTTACGCTTGAATGATAGAGATTACTCCCAGACGAAGCGCTTCGCATACGTCGAGAATTCTTACCGCTGAGGGACTCTTTGATGAATACGTAATATACCTACGTAATTCTATGCAATAAATCTGGTTGGATAAGGAGTTGGAGGCTATGAAATTTTTATGAGATCTTTCTTTGTGTAACTTATGATTTCAGAGAATATTAAAGCTTTGATGGTGATGAACTATTCCACTATTCAGACCGTATCGATTATGTAAAAAGTAATTTGTGGAAATCTTCATTAAACTTCATTAAAATTAATTTAAACTTAAATGTTACCTGACTGGTATATATTTCGTTAGTGCTCAAGCATCGACACAACCTCAAGAACGAACTATAAATATCACTAAGTGAAGCAACAATTAAAGAAGGTATTTTTTTCAGACCACCGATTTGGAATATTCTGAAAGACGATCATTTTAACAGCACTCTAACAGGTATTTATTGAAAAATATGCTTGGAATGGTTTTTGCCTCGTGGTTACTACTCTCTTGGGAAATAAGAAAAATGACAATTACGTTATTCTTATTAAAAATATGCTGTCATTGTATCAGATCATTTCCTACGCTCATATCTGGAGTTTCTTCCTGGGAACTGCGATGCTGTAAGTACTGAGCACGGCGATGCTTCCATCAGGATATATCAATAGTGGAGAAAAGGTCCCAGAGAACGCTTCCATATTTGCCGATTACTGTTGGGTTTTTGTTAGAAATGCTTCAGAAACAATTCTCGAAGGAATAGTAAAAACGGCTCATTTAGTGACTCTAAAAGTATAAAACGATCTATCTTTTCAAAGTTTTTAACTTGGTTGTCATTTTCGTATTCAACACAAGTAAAATTAAAAACTTGAGTAATAGAAACTTTTAAAAAATAAAGAACCGACTTCTCCAGAAAAGTAGCGTCGCAATGCAGTTAAAAGCCTTTTATTTTTTCATGAATCATTAAAAGATATTTTAAAACAATCTACTTATTAAATCACAAGAGCTTTAATAAAATTACAGCTCCCTCTAACTTATTATAGCCCGCATAATTCTCTTCCGTGATTAATTAATACCTCCCACTTTAATCATCCTAATGAAGCCCACAATAAGTATGCGCAGATAACGAAATTACTTTTACTTTAATATAACCTTCCATCACGTAAACAAGGATCGCGTGAAAGCGTAAAAGTTGGGCTCGTAAATATTCTATAACACGCTTCTTCTTCCTCTTCGTATCGCGTATTACTCCTTACATAAGTAGCTACATAAATAAATAAATAAATTCGAGAAAGTAATGTTATTTCGAATAACTAAGTCCGCGGTCGTCGTAACATTCATCAAACGTAATCCTCTTTGCAACGAAATAAATCAAGAAGGCGTTGCGATAGCGTTGCTCATTCACGGCGTACTACGAATGCGCCAACATAGTATTACCGAACTTGCCAATGTGAAAGCTCCCGTCGTGCTACTACCGGTGTGCAGTGGGAAATATTTTATAGTGTCGAATTAGGTATCCTTAACTCTACAGAGCCGACTAGTGAAGCTAGCAGGCGGTATATAGCTCACAATCAGTGCGTTAGATATTAGCATTGACAGGTGGTATATTATTCTGTACAAATGTATGCTATCTTCAGTATGTATAGTTTATTTCCGTATATATTCAATATTTACAAAACGATGTATTGTATATGTGAAGTAAACATATAATGTACAGTCGAGGGCAGATAAATGTAGTACGAGCGTTTTTTTTATTTGTATGGTGTAAATTTGTGTTCCGCTATGATCTGACATTTGATTTTTATGACCAGCAGCTTAAGCTAAAGCTCGTCTTACGATAATAAAATTTCGAATTTTTGACATATATGAAATTTAAGGTTATACTACATTTATCTGGCCACGACTGTACATTATTTATATTTTGCAAAATCCTAAATAAAAAGAAAACATATTTTATATTGATTGACATTTGAGAAAATACTCAAAAGTTAAAAAAATTGGAACCAATGTCTTAGATAAATAGGGTTTTGTAATTAAAAAATAATATCTTGTCTGGTCATTTCTCCATTTTTTTTTTGGAAAGCAAGAAGCACGGATTTCTTGGGTTATATCTACAAACTTTATATTCTTTCTACTTCAAATTTAACCATCATATATTGGTCTGGTAAAAAGTGTGTCAAAAGTAGGTACAACAGGTGCTAAAGTCTTAATAATAATTAATGAAATAAATTATCGTAAAATTGGTACAATTTAAAGAAAAATTTCGTTATTGGTGTGATATTCTGGTCTCCTATATACAGTGTGTCCCAAAATGTCCGCAACAGCCTTGTAAGTCCTGTATTATAGTCGTAATAAAAAAGTGTTTCAAATAAAAGTTGCTCCAATTTACATGATCCACTTTGTGAACTGAAGAAATTTCGAAAATTTTATACAGTCTGGTCATTATGTCGTTATTTCTTTTCATCTCTTATGGCAGCTATCTTGAATTCGCTTTCAATCGAAAAATATAAGAAAAAGTTATTCAGAATTACGAAATACCGCCGTACGAAAAATTTCAACTCGATCGTCAAATATCTATTTTTCCCATGTATTATCTATCGCGGTGGCCCAAAATGTCGGCAACTGCCCTGTAAGTCCTGTAATAGTCGTAATAAAAAAGTGTTTCAAATAAAGTTGTTCCAATTTACAAGATCTACCTTGTGATATGAAAAGATTCCGAAAATTTTGTACAGCCTGGTCATTAAGTCGTTACTTCTTTTCATCTCTTATGGCAGCCATCTTGAATTTGCTCCAATCGACAAATCTTATAAGAAAAAGTTGCTCAGAATTACGAAATACCAATTATATGCAAAATTTTAGTTCGATATTTACTGAGTGGATTATGGCCTAAAAATCAAATAGCAAAATCGAATCTAAAACAGAGGTGATGAGCTCGAGAGTCATAAGTGAGCCAGAAATAAATACGTAACTTTAATTTCACAACAATGGCACCAAAATTTACCAAGGAGGAAAAAATTGAGATAATTATTTTATATGAAGAAAACCAAAAAAAATGCCGGAATACGGCAAGACAATTTAATTTGCGGTATCCTGACAAGAATACACATTATTCAACGTTAGCTCGTATTGTACAAAATTTTAAGGAAGCTGGAAGTGTAGAAAATAAGTTTAAGAAGAACCACAGGCGATGGCCAGTTACGGAAAATGCGGAGTTGGAAGTCATCTTACGGATTACCGAAAATCCGCGCATTTCCATCCGGCAGATTGAGCAAGAGACCGAACTATCTCGTTTTAATATTCAGCGATTACTCAAGAAAAATGGTTTGAAGCCGTATAAACCTAAATTTATCTGCCGGTTGCAACAACATGACCATGAAAGTCGTTTCAATTTTTGTGCGTGGATGCAAGGAGAAATGGAAGCCAATGCTAACTTTCACCGAAATATTTTATTCTCTGATGAAGCGACATTCTACACGAATGGTACGGTTTCATCGCAGAATTGTCGGTACTGGGCAAATTATAATTCACATTTCACAGTCAACAGTAGGGACCAGTATTATGAAAAAGTTAATGGAATTCTGGACACGCGATTAGTTGGACCATTTTTTTACAAAATTGCATGGATGCTGCTCAGTACCTTCAGTTCTTGCAAAATGTACTGAAACCGATTGTAGATGACTTCCCGCTTCACATTCGTTGTAACATGCACTTCCAGCATGATGGGGCACCTTGCCACGCTTCGGCTGGCATTCAAGAATGGTTGGAAGCGAATTCAAGATGGCTGCCATAAGAGATGAAAAGAAGTAACGACATAATGACCAGGCTGTATAAAATTTTCGAAATCTCTTCATCCCACAAAGTAGATCTTGTACATTGGAACAACTATTATTTGAAACACTTTTTTATTACGACTATAATACAGGACTTACAGCGCTGTTGCGGACATTTTGGGCCACCGCGATAAATAATACATGGAAAAAATAGATATTTGACGATCGAGTTGAAATTTTGCATACGGCGGTATTTCGTAATTCTGAATAACTTTTTCTTATAATATTTTTCGATTGGAAGCGAATTCAAGATGGCTGCCATAAGAGAGGAAAAGAAGTAACGACATAATGACCAGGCTGTATAAAATTTTCGAAATCTCTGCATATCACAAAGTAGATCTTATAACTTGGAACAACTTTTATTTGAAACATGTTTTTATTACGACATATGTATTCGCAGGGATACAGGCGGCCCAATTCAACAAGGAGATCGGTATGGATGAAAATGGAGCTTAGCATGTTAAGAACTCTTTGAACTACTCCTTCTTAAATAAGCAGGTTGCCTTCGGAGTTTCATCCTATTACATCTATACCTTGTTTTTTTATTAAGAGAGACAAAATTTAAAATCTCCCGCTAAAATATAGGCTTACGATTGGTTAATTGCCAGTCATGGTTAGATGTTTGCCAATTTTAGTACGGCCGTAGTGGAAACACAGCTGGTTGAACAAATATTTTTGTAAAGTATTTTCTTCCATTTTTTTTTGTGTTCCTACGGTATCCAAGCAATAAAATGAGCTTTTTTTAAACTATTTGCGTGTGATAATGGATTCACAGTTTAGTACAAGTGGATTATCACCATCGCCTCCAAATAAGCGTGATACCTTGGGACGTGGACATTTGTCGGTACAGGTAAAGCAAGCTATATTAAACATGTATAAGAAAATTATTGGTGGTTGTCCTAGAAAAGAAAGGACACAGATAGCACTGCAAACATCAAACACTTTAGGTAGTATATTTAAATAAGCATATATAAACTTCTGTGTATTTATATTCCATAATACGAATAGGTGTTTCAAGAACAAGTGTTTACCGAATAATTCATGAATATAAAACCAAAGGGCTAATTTCACCACCATCAAAACGATTAGTGAGAAAATCAGTGCTATTGACGATACTGTTAAATACTTGATAAGACGAGTAGTACATAGTTTGTTTTATGATGGAGAACTTCTTACATTAAACAAGATTTTAAAGAAATTAAAGGAAGACGAAAATATACCTCAAATGAGTCGTTGTACTATAAAGTAATGAGAATGCTTAATTTTAAGTTAGTTGTGGTACTAAATTATTTAAATGTTTTATATACTATATATGATGTTAATGTTACAACACTCAGACAAGAATTTATAGATGATGTATCAACGGGTCTAAAAAATCCTGTTGGTAAAGGTAGACGCTTAATTATTTTACATATTGGTTCGAAAAATGGTTTTGTTGACGATGGTTTGTTGGTATTTGAGGGAAGAAAAACGGCTGATTACCAGGATGAAATGGATGCAGATGTTTTTGAGAGATGGTTCAATAATATTTTACGAAAATTACCTGAGAATAGTGTCATTGTAATGGATAATGCATCCTACCATAGCACCAATTCAACACGAAAAGCGGATATGCAGGAATGGCTACTTCAAAAACAACTACCACTAATCCTCTGATGGTGCGATTAGAATTATTATAAATAATAGTAGTAGTGGATGAAATGTCAAAACAAAGTAACAAAATTGTACATAGATTGTCACCATATCACTGCGAACTGAACCCCATCGAATTGGTTTGGGCACAAATAAAAAATGAAGTTGCTTAAAAAAATAAAACCTTCAAATTAGCCGAAGTGAAGGAACTTTTGCTAAGTGCTATTGCAAATGTTACCTCGGAGAACTGGATGAAATGTGAAAAACATATACCTAATCAAAGAGGAAAACAAAATGTGCAATTTAGATGGCTTAATGGATGATGTAATGGAGCCATTTATTATTTCAGTCATATATTCATATTTCATTTCATTGTAAATTTACCGCCAAAATTTTCAGTTATTAAATTTACCTAATGTGATACGGGCTGAACCGTTTTGTCCCTCTTAATAAAAAACAAGATTTAGGTAAGTTAAGGAGCGTCTCTATTATCTCCAATTTTATGTTATTACATCTGATACTGTTTCTCTTTTAATTTTATTTTGAGCTACCCATTTAGCGTCGAACTGGTAGTAGTCTATTGAGGCTGTTGCAGTAATTTTGTGTCTACGAATTATTGTTGTTATTACGAATATATAAATTTCACATCATGCATTGTCCAAGTCTTGGTTTTTTTTTTAAATTGCTAATCGGCACTTTCTATCGAATTATACATGAGTGAATTTAGTATAACTTAATTGTAACATAGCTTTGCTTGTGAACGACCCATTTAATAAAAGGATAATACATACAAGTCGCTTTTACTGTTGATAAGACTTGTAGAATACCCATAGAATTGGACGTGAAACTACATACAGGATTATACTGCCAGAAAAAGGATATAATTAAACTGTACCACAGAGGGCAACTTTCTACGTAATATTATTGAATTATTTAGTGAAGTGCTTCTTTCGCTATCGTTCTGCTGATAACCAGATATTCGGGAGCGTATATTCTGCCCTATTTATTTGTCGAATCGCTCAGAATTGTGGTTTAATTATACAGGATCTATCACGGAATACGTTAATTAGAAGTTTCTAGAGTCCTTAGCTATTTATGAAATTGAAACTTGCAGAGTAAAAACAACCTACAGCCATTTTGTGTTCTAAAATATTTTTGATATCCTACAACTTTTGGTAGAAGCGGAAGTAGCAACCAACTTTCTTAATGTAAATGGAGCAGTTTGTTTTAAAATTTTGCCTTTGCAGCAGTGTTTTTTAGTAGCGTTTTTTTGTTCTGATTCCAACGTAAAACCTCCACATTTTAGAAACAGCAATTACAACCAAATACATGTTGAAACTCACAACAGATTATACAGTGTCCAAAAATGCAATAATATACAGAGTGTTCTATTTAAATAAAGAAAGTTAATGGCTATTTTCAGCTTTACCAGAAATTTTAAGATATCAAAAGCTTTTTAGAACAAAAAGAAGTCTGCGAATTATCATTACTATGAAAATTCGAAATTCATAAATAATTACGGACTCCGGAAACTTCTAATGAACCGGTTCCATGGTGGACTCTGTATATTGCGTTTCCAGTTGCCTTAACACAACCTGTACTGTAGCTTATATAGCTCTGTTACACTTGACTGAATTTGGAGCGGCATAAATTCTGAACGTAACTACACGCACAAAGTTTTCGCATTACGACCGATAAAGTTAATAACGTTATTGCTATTATTACAATTACGTTGGACGTCTGTGCGTACTAAACTCGGCCGGAAAGCTCATGGAAATCCATCCGAAACCTCGATTATATCTGCCGACCGGACCGTTGACAGTAAATCAGCGAAACGCCCATTCGTCCCGATCTGATAATTTCAATTTATATGATGATGATGTCGTATGAAAATTCTGCAAAACGAATTACACCAATTTCGGGATTGTTTATTTCGCTTCATCTCTCTCCGTTGCATCCTTTCGCCCCAATGGCATCGTAGCATCGCCTGCATATGTATTTGGCCGCGTTTAATTCGTTTATTCCAATTTGTAGCCAGTTGGGGAATGGCCGCATCCATCAGGAGGATTTTGATTGCTAAATATCTGCAATGAATTCATTGTCCGACCAGGCTAGTGTGTCATGCGTTGATGGTCGTGGTTACTGTTTTACATACAGTGCGTTTATTTCGTGCAGTTAAATGTTGCGATTTCCGAATACGATAACAAGCATGAATTATTTATTTGAACGGGATTATAGTGATAGATGACAGAGTTAATGATATGTTGCAACCGATGATAACATTAGTGGCCAGAAATGTTCGATAAAATCTTATATTTATATGAAGGTCTTATAAATTTGTAGGAATTGATATAATTGTTGAAAAATGTGTTAGTACTGTTAGGTATTGATATTTATTGCAAAGTTATTCTGCACGAGTTAATTTGCGAGGCGACATTAATTAATTACTAATGTATAATATAATAATTATTAAGAAGGACAATGACCAAGAAATTGTGTAATTACAAGATATTTTTTAATTTTTATTGATGTGTATTCTCAACAAGTAGTAGATAATTTTAATTAGTAATGTCAGCTAGAAGGTGGATTATTTAAAGTTCCTACGTATATTATATTAATTACCGTAAATACGTAATTAAGTGTATCGTGAAGATAGATTAGTAGGCTTACATTTCTCGGATTATAGGCATAAAATAGATTGTACAGAAAATGTTACACGAGATTACAGGATGAATTTGCTTAGATTATTTTATTTCAGGAGTGTGGGTTGGGATAATTACAAGTTTTGATATAATAATCTGCCACCACGCAAGTTACTCGTCTTTGTATTCTGTCTGATTAATTCCAACCAATTTCTTCAGTGCTGTCGTTGAAATGAATAGCGTTAAGATAATTATTTTAAACATTCTGTGTTTATTGAACATATGTTGCTGTTAATACGTCAGAATCAAAAACAACAACGGTGTAGTAAAAAGCTAGTGTGTTAGTATATGTAAATGAGTAATTTTTAGTAACTGAATACAAAATTGGCAGCACTTGTGAACGCGCAAGTGTTCACTAAAAGATGACAAGAAAACATAGAATTGAAAGTGGCGAAAGCAAGAAGTGGGTTGCAAAATCGTTTGCCACTAAGGACTAAACTATTATTGTTTTTAAGAGGAATGTTCTTAATTCTCTTAACAGCTGGCAAGTTTGTATAGAAATTTGTATGTTTAGGTGCGTGAAGGAAGAAATTTTTGTTTATAAGTTTGCAAAAGTTAATGACCTACGGAGCGATTTAATACTGAAAGAGAATGGCTGGAAAAGATTCAGTCGAGCTTTTTGAAAGACACAGGCTGTCCTTCAAACGAAAGCGACAAAATTGTAATTTGATCCGCTTTGACTAAACAAAAAAATTTCCTCTTTAGCAGGATTTTTACTTGTGATAAACTGAGACCATCAACGGTGTCTAACAAAACACCAAAGTAATTTCAACAATGGATAGAATAGGAATCTGTAAGATGTTTAAAAAGACTGGGGTCAAAATGTACTCGGTAGAGCTGGAGAACTGGAACCCATACAGAACTTGTTGTAATTGAATTCCATATCAGTCCTATATTTGGAAAAGCATGCAACAGGGTTTCAACTATCGAGAAAGCTGTTAAAGAGTTTCAATCAATAGTGGCTGAGATAAACCTCTCTGTGTAGTGTTTTTATTGATGATATGTTGACTGGTGTTCCTGTATGCGTTAATGATATCTGAAATTTCGCAAAAATGCTCAAATTTCAAGGAATCATAATAAAAATGTGGAAATGCATTCCAATGCAAGATTAACTATACTTGGAATTGCTCCTAAGATGAACATGAAACAAGATTTGAAAATATATATTTTTTTTAATGTGGTGGGTTGCAGTGACTCCGTAAACTGTATCGCTTGTCTGGCTATCACTGCAACTCTCGCGGTGTAGTTTTTGTGTGTATGTTGTGTTCAATTGGCTTTGTGACAGCATCACATCGCCTTTTATGATGCCGCGCTGTTAATCACTTTGCTCCCAATAGCGAATGGCAAGTCGATCCGAGATTAAACTCTCTGAAAAAATGTCACCGTCCCTCCAGAGAATTGAACCCCGGCGCCTATCGTCCTCACAACAATAGTCAGCCGCCTAACCACTGCGGCCATCGACCCGCAAAATATTCAAAGCGATCCAAAACCAACGGAATCTGTTTGTTGAGATGTTTCCACAAACACTAAAGATAACAAAAGAAAAATTAACCTCGAAAATATTAGCTCGACAATTAAAATTATGATGGAATAGAAGAAAGCAAGAAAGGAACAAAAGCTTCACGAACAAGAAAAAAAAGGCGAAATGAAAGCGACAACAAGAGGCTCTGTAAGAAGAAAATCTGTAAAACCAAGCTCGAAATACACGAAGACAAAACGGTTTCAAAATCTATAAAATTAAAACAATCTACCGACTACTACTGAACAATTAAACAAAAGAGAAAGTAGAAGCTGCCTTCCCCGAAACGTCAGATGTTAATTAATAAATAACTTATGGCAAATCATTGATTTGTTTGTAGCTAAAAATTTCAAGAATAAAACCCTATTCTTGTTAATTGCAACTAAAATTTTTATTTAACGAAGTGGATGAGAATGCGGTTGAACTAACCATCGGCAACAGGCATTCGAGGAACAGTCGGTCCTGAAGTAACTGTTGGGACAACGTCACATCTAACGGGTTGACATCCGAAATGGTTAGACGGCTAGCCAGCGATGTGAGAGATTGCTGGACCAGAGTTTCAATTATCCGAAGGTACGGTGACATTTCTCTCGGAGAATCGTATTACGATCAATCTATCATTCGCTGTTGTGGGCAAAGTGATTAACAGTGCATTATTATAAACTAAGGGGTAGTGTTGTAACAAGCTATTGGGCCAAAAAGCAAATCTGATACAAGGAGGTTCAATGTAGTAATTGATATGCAGGAAACTGAAACGTTTCGCAACAAAATAAGTATGTTAGTTCAATATATTTGCAATTTACTTACATTATTAACTTATTTTAGTAGCTTTATTACAATGGACACATACGAAAACAAGATAATATTAAATTTATAAATTCATTTATTCTAAATAGTTATCAAATAGAGATATTTCTATTTTCTAAGCCAACATCACAGAAAAAATGGCAATAATTTTATCCGTGCCAGCACAAATGTGTGAGTATTTAACTCTGTAATACTGATCTTAGGAGGGTATTGAACAAATTAGAATTAAAGTCGTTTAATTAATTTTATAACAAATGAACACTATTTGAACAGATTCACACACATGCTAAAAATGTTTACGTTAATATTAAAAGATGGTAAGAAGAATTCTATAAGTTTAGAAGAAATTATTCTGAAAAATAATGGCTTTTACAGTGGATGAAGAATTTTGACCCTATGCTGTCCGCGTATTAGCATTTATAATTTAAAGTAATTTTCTTAGCATCGTTTAAAATGGAACATGTCTAACAATAGTTAGAATACTCCCGATACAAAACACATTAAACAAGACAATACTAATATTTATTGCAAAAGGACTACACCACGGTTTCCGTCTATACAAGATTCAACTTGTTCTAATATAACAAGGTTTATCAAAACTGACCTAATCTCTATTCATATAGATAATCTTCACTAACAACGAGACATAATAAAGTTACAGCTTCAGCAAGGATATAGTATTCTAGAATCGTGTATCTTGTGAGAACTTCACCGATCTCACACTACTACATCTCGACAAAAAGCGACCGCAGGCGTGCATATTCGTGGCGTATTTCGCTCGAGGTCTCACTTCCGTCAAACACATATACACTCCAAACTTTCGTAATTATTGATTTAATTACCACTGTCGTACGTCCAACTTTATAATTGAGCCTTACCTTTACCGCATGTAAATTTGCCATTGTCCTAGTCTCTCGCATCCATCGCATCCTGTGACACTTTTGAAAATTCTGAACACTTTTGAAAGTACCACGATTTATTAGTACGATCAACACGCTAACGCTTAACTTACTTCAACCTTATTCTTAATTCAAGATTGCGGATTAAATTTATTGAGTTATTGGATACTAGAAAAGGTTTGTTCAAACAGCATACAGACACTTTCTCTGTCAATTTTGACTAAACAGCATTATTTATTTAATGGTACTGTTATTGCGCTTATTATTCGTTAATTACTAATATTTTTACGAAAATAGTGGTCCTAGTGTAGTTGTACCATAAGACGTATTTGTGCACATTTCCTAGATGCTTTGACTTTGATTTTGATAATTTTTATATTTTTTATATAAGAGAGGGCAATAAAACGTCACGAAATAGAGATGGTGTTCTTGCAGGTCCATGTTTTTCTTTCTTTCTCCATCTTTCTCCTTTTTCTGCCTTTTCTTTCTTAATCCTTCTTATTCTTTCTGCTTTCCCTTTCTCTCTTTATTTTTCGCCGTTTTCTATTTTTCACTTATTCATCAATCTCTCTTAATCCTCTTTGATTAGTCCCCTTTTTTTTCTATTCTCTGATTCTATACTTTTATTGAACTGTCTTCTTTTTTAGCGTTTAGTTAATATTTCCTAATTAAATCCTGTTTCTTGATACTGATAAATCGGTCGGATTTGAAAAAGAAGCGGCCCTCTGCTAACTTATGATCGATCTAGTATAGAAGTTCCAGTTTTGGGTCATTAATATGAAATATTATATACTACATTCCTGAAGTAAAATTATTTTACCTATTAGTTTAATTAAAATTTTTTAAAAGTAAAAGTTGTTCGGGATCAAATATTCCATAACGTAAAATTATTTTAGTGTATACAGGGTGTTTAGTTTTGGCCGAGCGTTATAAAATTTTCTTCTTTTAAATAGAACATCCTATATATTATTACATTTTCATATTCGTCGTTATAAATTAAGATAGTTTTGTATGACAAACCTAGTACTAAAAATTAAACGTTTCCGAGATATTTCAATTTTAAGAGAAGAAAGATCATTTTCATTGTTGTCTTTGAAAATTAATAACATCTGTACTAATATTTGTTTTGCAACGATTCTTCGGCATAATTATAACATTACCTTAAGTTAAACAACCCACACCAATATCTTCGCTATAGTATACAGGGCGTTCCAAAATATAATTGCATTTTTAATACGGTGAAACTCGTTTTTTTTTTCAAAAGGAACAGCCTGTATATTTCTATTCTATTTGATAGTGCTTCAAGTTCTCCTTCAATCGCCTATAATATTCCCTATAGCTAAAATTAATACTAGATAGGTATAGGTAATTTACCAAAATCCATAAACATTTATTGACAATAACGGTAAGATGAAGTCAACAGTGCTGTGGACAACTCTAGTAATAGGTAGATATAAAACGATTTCTACTTTAATAAAAACGAAAATAAAAGATGTTTAAAAAAAGATAGTTTCTATTAAAAATTGTCTAATACACGGTGTTCTATTTAAAAGATGAAAATTTTATAACGCTCAGCCAAAACTAAACTCCTGGATACACTAAAATAATTTTACGATATAGAGTAGTTGATCCCGAACAACTTCTACTTAAAAGAAAATTTTAATTAAACTAATAGGCAAGATATAATAGACCGAGTTTTGATAATTGGCACACCCTAATATTATTTTAAATGGAATGAGGGTCAAGTGACACCTTACTTTAAAGAGCTCACTGAGTCTAGTATTAGGCTAAAATGTTTATAAAAATTTATCCACTCATATGATTATAGTAATAGAGCAGAATTTTATTTCATTATTCATTTTGCGTTTGCAGTTATCTGCTCAACATAAATTTAAAAGTTCTACGTAGCTATGAATTTTAAAACGTGTGTCTTTTATTATCTTATAAATGTCATAGAATAGAATTTTATTGACATAGGCGCCATAATCAACAATAATAAATGTCCATTTAAAATTTGATACTATATCGCCCCCTGTTGTCAATCTTAGAAACTAAATGAAAATTTTACTTCAGGAATGTAGTATATAATATTTCATATTAGTGAATCAAAACTGGAACTTTTCTATTAAACCGATCATAAGTTAGCAGAGGGGAATCATACTTTATAACCGCACTGTATATTATCACTCCTTTGGTCATGTAAAGAAATTTTGTAAATTTATTTGAAGTAATCAATGTTGTTTCCTTTCGTTTACTTTTTTATCTGTGGTGGGTGCTAGTTGCAGTGCATTTTTAAGCTGTATTACTTGTCTGATTATCTCAATACTTTCAATGGTGTTATTATCTTGCCGCTTATAATGCTCACTTTGCTTCAAACAGCGAATGTAGATCGATTGGGAGCCAATTCTCTGAGCAAAATGTCACCGTCTCTTCGGAGAACTAAACCATGGCTCTCACCGATCTCTAACAACACTGGGCAGCCGGCGAACTACTGCGGTTATCGACCCGTATCAAATGCCTGTGGCGTCAATGTAATGTTTTGGCAATTATTTATTTTCCACGAAGCAATTTTTAATATTCATTCTAATGTTAAAGGATAAAATATTATAAATTAATAAATATTGAACTACATAGTGAAGTAAGCAGATTTATATTTATCTTGTACTACTATCTTTAAATTTTATCTTTTAACCGTTATGAAATAACATATACAGTCGAATTTTTGGATCTTGTCCGTTACATCAGAGTAATGTCAGTATGAATCGACTCATATGTCATGTTGACATTTCTCTCTAATGTACTTTAAATGTCGGTGATGAATATTTTACATATACATATATTGTAATGTTATATTACATTTTATTCAATGTTTACAATTCCAATTGTCACTTGACAGATGATCATCCAGCTAAAAAGATAAAAAAACACTAAATTAATTTAATATTCATGAAACTATAACCAACTATCTGATCTGTGTATTTCTTTAATTCAATTTAATTCTATTTTATAAAATATGTAACATTAACATGATTGAACACATGCGAGGTACTTGTTTAGAATTCATTAAAGTAAATCTAATTCAACACTATCTAATGATAGAGGATGCGCAACTCTTCAAGTTGGCACCATCTGGATTTTCTTCGCATATGTGCGAGTCGATGTCATGTTTTGGCTCAGTAACCAGCTGACGCAGAAGGGGGGTGTTGCTCAGCAGAGGTCTTATTATAAGTCCAGCCAACGACAAAGACAGAAAGATGTTAAATACACCACAATATTATCAATCATATTTTATAAGGTAATTAATAAATTTTATATCATTTACTTTGTACACAAACACACATAAATATTATAACAAAATCACACAATTAAATTTCACACACACAGCAAGAAAAACCAGCCAGTTAGGGACATTTTCAGAAGAAAAAGTAGGTGGTAATTAAAATCTACAACTTTCGTTGACCTTGCCAAGATTTTCGACCGGACGTGACTTAATCCATCAACGATCGTTGATTGCCGTGATTGACAGATGACTTTCAAAGACAATTGCGAATTACCTATAAAAAGCCGTGCGAGAGCAACAAACTTCCGCTTTTTGCATAGATCGTCGAACAGAGCGTTTATTTTCTACGTAAATTTTATTAAAATTACCCCGGTGCACCGTGGGCCTAAATCAACGATTATCTTCGAAAAAGTACTTTAAAACATCAAAATTTTCACCTAATTTTCTCTTAATTACCCCTACGAAGAGGACGTCGTCCATCCAACATCCGTCTAGGCGCGTGAAGACAGAAGCTTCCAAAATCACACACACACACACGTAAGATAAGATAATTTAATTTTAAGTAATTTGAAGTTTGAAAAATAATTTCTTAAAAAACCTAAACTGCTGGCTAAAGTATTTATCGATCTCACAGTTTAAACCAACTGCAGGTTAAAGTACATACAATCTAAGCTAGCAATTTAACTTGAAGTTAAGCTTCTGGCACTACCAGCAGTTAACACAAACAATTAACCGCCGATTGAGAAACCGGGCCTTAGTCAGTTATCATGAAAGGTAAATAAAATTGCAAGGTTATATTGTGTATTACTGTCAGTGCGGCGGATGGACATCCTCGGGTAGCGTGGAGTGGGATGTACCAATATCCACTATCTTACTCTACCGTACGTGCGAGTATCGTAACTGTCCCATTCTTTTTTCTTTCAGTGTACGTACATCTATTAATTAGCTATTTTTATAACTGGAAGATCGTTAAATCTATGTTAACAAGAATTACTTGGGTAAAATTACTGAAACTAATAGGTACTTAAAATGGTTTTACTTATTAAACAGGGCAATTTACGTTTGAGTAGCTGTGTACGTACTTAATTTCAATTTAATCCTACCATCTCGCACGTAAAATGGTAAATGAATTCACATTTTGTATCCGAGCTATGGTTAAAACTGAAATATTATGGCGCTAGTTTCATTCGTATAAAATCCTCTTTCCTAAACCAAATTCGTCTCACGTCTTTCCGCACCATTACCTATGTATCTGTAATTCGTCCCCAGCGACCTATTTGGAAGTTGGTCTCGGCAATTGTTAGTACTATGGGCACGTATTTTAATCTGAAATCGTTTTGGGGAATGTTATTGACTTAAAGGGGCATATAAATGGCTCTATTTTAATTAATTATACACGTACCCTTCAGGATTGTATATTTGTATCTGGATAAAGCACCACAATAAAGATAAGTTTATTCTTGTATTTTATTGATAGGTTGTGTGTACTACTCATTTGGAATACGTTACTAACAAACTTGGGTACCGCTGATGCATACTAATTCCTGTATGTAATTGACAAGTTTTAGAAAACAAATAGAGAAATTATAATTAGAATGAATTATAATTTTAAGCTGTAGATGAATAAAGATCTATCAGTACTAACTCATCAATGGTCATTACTCATTTATTAATTGGGATACGACTAAATTCGATCCTTTGAGTTTAAGCCTTATCCCTGTCTATCTTTTACATCTTTCTTAATTATTGAGCAGTGAGGGTATACACGTAATTAAAATGAATTGATTAGCTTCCCATGTATTATCTATCGCGGTGGCCCAAAATGTCGGCAACTGCCCTGTAAATCCAATAATGCAAATTTTCCCAAACGCCAATTATTTAAACATATTTTTATATAAAAATATGCCGCCCCGAAGTGGAGTCGAACCACCTTGTACAACCTGGTCATTATCGCGGCTCTACCGCAAACCGTTGCGACCATCTTGGGCTTCGACTACATAAGTAAACTTCTCAATTATATGCGAACGAGATGTTATAATGACCTAGGATAGGTCATGGCCTAAAAATCAAATAGCAAAATCGAATCTAAAACAGAGGTGATGAGCTTGAGAGTCATAAGTGAGCCAGAAATAAATACGTAACTTTAATTTCACAACAATGGCACCAAAATTTACCAAGGAGGAGAAAATTGAAATAATTATTTTATATGAAGAAAACCAAAAAAAATGCCGGAATACGGCAAGACAATTTAATTTGCGGTATCCTGACAAGAATACACATTATTCAACGTTAGCTCGAAGCTGGAAATGTAGAAAATAAGTTTAAGAAGAACCACAGGCGATGGCCAGTTACGGAAAATGCGGAGTTGGAAGTCATCTTACGGATTACCGAAAATCCACGCATTTCCATCCGGCAGATTGAGCAAGAGACCGAACTATCTCGTTCTAATATTCAGCGATTACTCAAGAAAAATGGTTTGAAGCCGTATAAACCTAAATTTATCTGCCGGTTGCAACAACATGACCATGAAAGTCGTTTCAATTTTTGTGCGTGGATGCAAGGAGAAATGGAAGCCAATGCTAACTTTCACCGGAATATTTTATTCTCTGATGAAGCGACTTTCTACACGAATGGTACGGTTTCATCGCAGAATTGTCGGTACTGGGCAAATTATAATTCACATTTCACAGTCAACAGTAGGGACCAGTATTATGAAAAAGTTAATGGAATTCTGGACACGCGATTAGTTGGACCATTTTTTTACAAAATTGCATGGATGCTGCTCAGTACCTTCAGTTCTTGCAAAATGTACTGGAACCGATTGTAGATGACTTGCCGCTTCACATTCGTTGTAACATGCACTTCCAGCATGATGGGGCACCTTGCCACGCTTCGGCTGGCATTCAAGAATGGTTGGAAGCGAATTCAAGATGGCTGCCATAAGAGATGAAAAGAAGTAACGACATAATGACCAGGCTATATAAAATTTTCGAAATCTCTTCATCCCACAAAGTAGATCTTGTACATTGGAACAACTATTATTTGAAATACTTTTTTATTACGACTATAATACAGGACTTACAGGGCTGTTGCGAACATTTTGGGCCACCGCGATAAATAATACATGGGAAAAATAGATATTTGACGATCGAGTTGAAATTTTGCATACGGCGGTATTTCGTAATTCTGAATAACTTTTTCTTATAATATTTTTCGATTGGAAGCGAATTCAAGATGGCTGCCATAAGAGAGGAAAAGAAGTAACGACATAATGACCAGGCTGTATAAAATTTTCGAAATCTCTGCATATCACAAAGTAGATCTTATAACTTGGAACAACTTTTATTTGAAACATGTTTTTATTACGACATATGTATTCGCAGGGATACAGGCGGCCCAATTCAACAAGGAGATCGGTATGGATGAAAATGGAGCTTAGCATGTTAAGAACTCTTTGAACTACTCCTTCTTAAATAAGCAGGTTGCCTTCGGAGTTTCATCCTATTACATCTATACCTTGTTTTTTTATTAAGAGAGACAAAATTTAAAATCTCCCGTTAAAATATAGGCTTACGATTGGTTAATTGCCAGTCATGGTTAGATGTTTGCCAATTTTAGTACGGCCATAGTGGAAACACAGCTGGTTGAACAAATATTTTTGTAAAGTATTTTCTTCCATTTTTTTTTGTGTTCCTACGGTATCCAAGCAATAAAATGAGCTTTTTTTAAACTATTTGCGTGTGATAATGGATTCACAGTTTAGTACAAGTGGATTATCACCATCGCCTCCAAATAAGCTTGATACCTTGGGACGTGGACATTTGTCGGTACAGGTAAAGCAAGCTATATTAAACATGTATAAGAAAATTATTGGTGGTTATCCTAGAAAAGAAAGGACACAGATAGCACTGCAAACATCAAACACTTTAGGTAGTATATTTAAATAAGCATATATAAACTTCTGTGTATTTATATTCCATAATACGAATAGGTGTTTCAAGAACAAGTGTTTACCGAATAATTCATGAATATAAAACCAAAGGGCTAATTTCACCACCATAAAAACGATTAGTGAGAAAATCAGTGCTATTGACGATACTGTTAAATACTTGATAAGACGAGTAGTACATAGTTTGTTTTATGATGGAGAACTTCTTACATTAAACAAGATTTTAAAGAAATTAAAGGAAGATGAAAATATACCTCAAATGAGTCGTTGTACTATAAAGTAATGAGAATGCTTAATTTTAAGTTAGTTGTGGTACTAAATTATTTAAATGTTTTATATACTATATATGATGTTAATGTTACAACACTCAGACAAGAATTTATAGATGATGTATCAACGGGTCTAAAAAATCCTGTTGGTAAAGGTAGACGCTTAATTATTTTACATATTGGTTCGAAAAATGGTTTTGTTGACGATGGTTTGTTGGTATTTGCGGGAAGAAAAACGGCTGATTACCAGGATGAAATGGATGCAGATGTTTTTGAGAGATGGTTCAATAATATTTTACGAAAATTACCTGAGAATAGTGTCATTGTAATGGATAATGGATCCTACCATTGCACCAATTCAAAAAAAGCGGATATGCAGGAATGGCTACTTCAAAAACAACTACCACTAATCCTCTGATGGTGCGATTAGAATTATTATAAATAATAGTAGTAGTGGATGAAATGGCAAAACAAAGTAACAAAATTGTACATAGATTGCCACCATATCACTGCGAACTGAACCCCATCGAATTGGTTTGGGCACAAATAAAAAATGAAGTTGCTTAAAAAAATAAAACCTTCAAATTAGCCGAAGTGAAGGAACTTTTGCTAAGTGCTATTGCAAATGTTACCTCGGAGAACTGGATGAAATGTGAAAAACATATACCTAATCAAAGAGGAAAACAAAATGTGCAATTTAGATGGCTTAATGGATGATGTAATGGAGCCATTTATTATTTCAGTCATATATTCATATTTCATTTCATTGTATCTATCATTTAAATTTACCGCCAAAATTTTCAGTTATTAAATTTACCTAATGTGATACGGGCTGAACCGTTTTGTCCCTCTTAATAAAAAACAAGATTTAGGTAAGTTAAAGAGCGTCTCTATTATCTCCAATTTTATGTTATTACATCTGATACTGTTTCTCTTTTAATTTTATTTTGAGCTACCCATTTAGCGTCGAACTGGTAGTAGTCTATTGAGGCTGTTGCAGTAATTTTGTGTCTACGAATTATTGTTGTTATTACGAATATATAAATTTCACATCATGCATTGTCCAAATCTTGTTTTTTTTTTTAAATTGCTAATCGGCACTTTCTATCGAATTATACATGAGTGAATTTAGTATAACTTAATTGTAACATAGCTTTGCTTGTGAACGACCCATTTAATAAAAGGATAATACATACAAGTCGCTTTTACTGTTGATAAGACTTGTAGAATACCCATAGAATTGGACGTGAAACTACATACAGGATTATACTGCCAGAAAAAGGATATAATTAAACTGTACCACAGAGGGCAACTTTCTACGTAATATTATTGAATTATTTAGTGAAGTGCTTCTTTTGCTATCGTTCTGCTGATAACCAGATATTCGGGAGCGTATATTCTGCCCTATTTATTTGTCGAATCGCTCAGAATTGTGGTTTAATTATACAGGATCTATCACGGAATACGTTAATTAGAAGTTTCTAGAGTCCTTAGCTATTTATGAAATTGAAACTTGCAGAGTAAAAACAACCTACAGCCATTTTGTGTTCTAAAATATTTTTGATATCGTACAACTTTCGGTAGAAGCGGAAGTAGCAACCAACTTTCTTAATGTAAATGGAGCAGTTTGTTTTAAAATTTTGCCTTTGCAGCAGTGTTTTTTAGTAGCGTTTTTTTGTTCTGATTCCAATGTAAAACCTCCACATTTTAGAAACAGCAATTACAACCAAATACATGTTGAAACTCACAACAGATTATACAGTGTCCAAAAATGCAATAATATACAGAGTGTTCTATTTAAATAAAGAAAGTTAATGGCTATTTTCAGCTTTACCAGAAATTTTAAGATATCAAAAGCTTTTTAGAACAAAAGAAGTCTGCGAATTATCATTACTATGAAAATTCGAAATTCATAAATAATTACGGACTCCGGAAACTTCTAATGAACCGGTTCCATGGTGGACTCTGTATATTGCGTTTCCAGTTGCCTTAACACAACCTGTACTGTAGCTTATATAGCCCTGTTACACTTGACTGAATTTGGAGCGGCATAAATTCTGAACGTAACTACACGCACAAAGTTTTCGCATTACGACCGATAAAGTTAATAACGTTATTGCTATTATTACAATTACGTTGGACGTCTGTGCGTACTAAACTCGGCCGGAAAGCTCATGGAAATCCATCCGAAACCTCGATTATATCTGCCGACCGGACCGTTGACAGTAAATCAGCGAAACGCCCATTCGTCCCGATCTGATAATTTCAATTTATATGATGATGATGTCGTATGAAAATTCTGCAAAACGAATTACACCAATTTCGGGATTGTTTATTTCGCTTCATCTCTCTCCGTTGCATCCTTTCGCCCCAATGGCATCGTAGCATCGCCTGCATATGTATTTGGCCGCGTTTAATTCGTTTATTCCAATTTGTAGCCAGTTGGGGAATGGCCGCATCCATCAGGAGGATTTTGATTGCTAAATATCTGCAATGAATTCATTGTCCGACCAGGCTAGTGTGTCATGCGTTGATGGTCGGTGGTTACTGTTTTACATACAGTGCGTTTATTTCGTGCAGTTAAATGTTGCGATTTCCGAATACGATAACAAGCATGAATTATTTATTTGAACGGGATTATAGTGATATATGACAGACTTAATGATATGTTGCAACCGATGATAACATTAGTGGCCAGAAATGTTCGATAAAATCTTATATTTATATGAAGGTCTTATAAATTTGTAGGAATTGATATAATTGTTGAAAAATGTGTTAGTACTGTTAGGTATTGATATTTATTGCAAAGTTATTCTGCACGAATTAATTTGCGAGGCGACATTAATTAATTACTAATGTATAATATAATAATTATTAAGAAGGACAATGACCAAGAAATTGTGTAATTACAAGATATTTTTTAATTTTTATTGATGTGTATTCTCAACAAGTAGTAGATAATTTTAATTAGTAATGTCAGCTAGAAGGTGGATTATTTAAAGTTCCTACGTATATTATATTAATTACCGTAAATACGTAATTAAGTGTATCGTGAAGAGAGATTAGTAGGCTTACATTTCTCGGATTATAGGCATAAAATAGATTGTACAGAAAATGTTACACGAAATTACAGGATGAATTTGCTTAGATTATTTTATTTCAGGAGTGTGGGTTGGGATAATTACAAGTTTTGATATAATAATCTGCCACCACGCAAGTTACTCGTCTTTGTATTCTGTCTGATTAATTCCAACCAATTTCTTCAGTGCTGTCGTTGAAATGAATAGCGTTAAGATAATTATTTTAAACATTCTGTGTTTATTGAACATATGTTGCTGTTAATACGTCAGAATCAAAAACAACAACGGTGTAGTAAAAAGCTCGTGTGTTAGTATATGTAAATGAGTAATTTTTAGTAACTGAATACAAAATTGGCAGCACTTGTGAACGCGCAAGTGTTCACTAAAAGATGACAAGAAAACATAGAATTGAAAGTGGCGAAAGCAAGAAGTGGGTTGCAAAATCGTTTGCCACTAAGGACTAAACTATTATTGTTTTTAAGAGGAATGTTCTTACTTCTCTTAACAGCTGGCAAGTTTGTATAGAAATTTGTATGTAGTCGAATAGTTTTTGCAAAGACACAGGCTGTCCTTCAGAAAGCGAGAAAATTGTAATTTGAGCAGAGCTATTGACTAGTAACATAACTTAAACGATTTTCTTCTCTAAAATCCGTTTATAAACAAAAGAAATTTCCTCTTAGCAGGATTTTTACTTGTGATAAACTGGGACCATCAACGGTGTCTAACAAAACACCAAAGTAATTTCAACAATGGATAGAATAGGAATCTGTAAGATGTTTAAAAAGACTGGGGTCAAAATGTACTCGGTAGAGCTGGAGAACTGGAACCCATACAGAACTTGTTGTAATTGAATTCCATATCAGTCCTATATTTGGAAAAGCATGCAACAGGGTTTCAACTATCGAGAAAGCTGTTAAAGAGTTTCAATCAATAGTGGCTGAGATAAACCTCTCTGTGTAGTGTTTTTATTGATGATATGTTGACTGGTGTTCCTGTATGCGTTAATGATATCTGAAATTTCGCAAAAATGCTCAAATTTCAAGGAATCATAATAAAAATGTGGAAATGCATTCCAATACAAGATTAACTATACCTGGAATTGCTCCTAAGATGAACATGAAACAAGATTTGAAAATATATATTTTTTTTAATGTGGTGGGTGCTTAGTTGCAGTGACTCCGTAAACTGTATCGCTTGTCTGGCTATCACTGCAACTCTCGCGGTGTAGTTTTTGTGTGTGTATGTTGTGTTCAATTGGCTTTGTGACAGCATCATATCGCCTTTTATGATGCCGCGCTGTTAATCACTTTGCTCCCAATAGCGAATGGCAAGTCGATCCGAGATTAAACTCTCTGAAAAAATGTCACCGTCCCTCCAGAGAATTGAACCCCGGCGCCTATCGTCCTCTCACAACAATAGTCAGCCGCCTAACCACTGCGGCCATCGACCCGCAAAATATTCAAAGCGATCCAAAACCAACGGAATCTGTTTGTTGAGATGTTTCCACAAACACTAAAGATAACACAAAAGAAAAATTAACCTCGAAAATTAGCTCGACAATTAAAATTATGATGGATTAGAAGAAAGCAAGAAAGGAACAAAAGCTTCACGAACAAGAAAAAAAGGCGAAATGAAAGCGACAACAAGAGGCTCTGTAAGAAGAAAATCTGTAAAACCAAGCTCAAAATACACGAAGACAAAACGGTTTCAAAATCTATAAAATTAAAACAATCTACCGACTACTACTGAACAATTAAACAAAAGAGAAAGTAGAAGCTGCCTTCCCCGAAACTTCAGATGTTAATTAATAAATAACTTATGGCAAATCATTGATTTGTTTGTAGCTAAAAATTTCAAGAATAAAACCCTATTCTTGTTAATTGCAACTAAAATTTTTATTTAACGAAGTGGATGAGAATGCGGTTGAACTAACCATCGGCAACAGGCATTCGAGGAACAGTCAGTCCTGAAGTAACTGTTGGGACAACGTCACATCTAACGGGTTGACATCCGAAATGGTTAGACGGCTAGCCAGCGATGTGAGAGATTGCTGGACCAGAGTTTCAATTATCCGAAGGTACGGTGACATTTCTCTCGGAGAATCGTATTCCGATCAATCTATCATTCGCTGTTGTGGGCAAAGTGATTAACAGTGCATTATTATAAACTAAGGGGTAGTGTTGTAACAAGCTATTGGGCCAAAAAGCAAATCTGATACAAGGAGGTTCAATGTAGTAATTGATATGCAGGGAACTGAAACGTTTCGCAACAAAATAAGTATGTTAGTTCAATATATTTGCAATTTACTTACATTATTAACTTATTTTAGTAGCTTTATTACAATGGACACATACGAAAACAAGATAATATTAAATTTATAAATTCATTTATTCTAAATAGTTATCAAATAGAGATATTTCTATTTTCTAAGCCAACATCACAGAAAAAATGGCAATAATTTTATCCGTGCCAGCACAAATGTGTGAGTATTTAACTCTGTAATACTGATCTTAGGAGGGTATTGAACAAATTAGAATTAAAGTCGTTTAATTAATTTTATAACAAATGAACACTATTTGAACAGATTCACACACATGCTAAAAATGTTTACGTTAATATTAAAAGATGGTAAGAAGAATTCTATAAGTTTAGAAGAAATTATTCTGAAAAATAATGGCTTTTACAGTGGATGAAGAATTTTGACCCTATGCTGTCCGCGTATTAGCATTTATAATTTAAAGTAATTTTCTTAGCATCGTTTAAAATGGAACAATAGTTAGAATACTCCCGATACAAAACACATTAAACAAGACAATACTAATATTTATTGCAAAAGGACTACACCACGGTTTCCGTCTATACAAGATTCAACTTGTTCTAATATAACAAGGTTTATCAAAACTGACCTAATCTCTATTCATATAGATAATCTTCACTAACAACGAGACATAATAAAGTTACAGCTTCAGCAAGGATATAGTATTCTAGAATCGTGTATCTTGTGAGAACTTCACCGATCCCACACTACTACATCTCGACAAAAAGCGGCCGCAGGCGTGCATATTCGTGGCGTATTTAGCTCGAGGTCTCACTTCCGTCAAACACATATACACTCCAAACTTTCGTAATTATTGATTTAATTACCACTGTCGTACGTCCAACTTTATAATTGAGCCTTACCTTTACCGCATGTAAATTTGCCATTGTCCTAGTCTCTCGCATCCATCGCATCCTGTGACACTTTTGAAAATTCTGAACACTTTTGAAAGTACCACGATTTATTAGTACGATCAACACGCTAACGCTTAACTTACTTCAACCTTATTCTTAATTCAAGATTGCGGGTTAAATTTATTGAGTTATTGGATACTAGAAAATGTTTGTTCAAACAGCATACAGACACTTTCTCTGTCAATTTTGACTAAACAGCATTATTTATTTAATGGTACTGTTATTGCGCTTATTTTTCGTTAATTACTAATATTTTTACGAAAATAGTGGTCCTAGTGTAGTTGTATCATCATTTTGACTTAGATTTTGATTATTTTAATTTTTTTATATAAGAGAGGGAAATAAAACGTCACGAAATAGAGATGGTGTTCTTGCAGGTCCATGTTTTTCTTTCTTCTTCCATCTTTTTCCTTTTTCTGCCTTTTCTTTCTTAATCCTTCTTATTCTTTCTGCTTTCCCTTTCTCTCTTTATTTTTCGCCCTTTTCTATTTTCACTTATTCATCAATCTCTCTTAATCCTCTTTGATTAGTCCCCTTTTTTTCTATTCTTTGATTCTATACTTTTATTGAACTTTCTTCTTTTTTAGCCTTTAGTTTATATTTCCTAATTAAATCTTGTTTCTTGATATTGATAAATATAGGTCGGATTTGAAAAAGAAGCGGCCCTCTGCTAACTTATGATCGATCTAGTATAGAAGTTCCAGTTTTGGGTCATTAATATGAAATATTATATACTACATTCCTGAATTAAAATCTCTATTAAGTTTCAACGATTGTCGACCTATTAGTTTAATTAAAATTTTCTTAAAATTTAATAAAAGTTGTTCGGGATCAAATATTCCATAACGTAAAATTATTTTAAATGTATACAGGGTGTTTAGTTTTAGCGTTATAAAATTTTCTTCTTTTAAATAGAACATCCTATATATTATTACATTTTCATATTCGTCGTTATAAATTAAGATAGTTTTGTATGACAAACCTAGTACTAAAAATTAAACGTTTCCGAGATATTTCAATTTTAAGAGAAGAAAGATCATTTTCATTGTTGTCTTTGAAAATTAATAACATCTGTACTAATATTTGTTTTGCAACGATTCTTCGGCATAATTATAACATTACCTTAAGTTAAACAACCCACACCAATATCTTCGCTATAGTATACAGGGCGTTCCAAAATATAATTGCATTTTTAATACGGTGAAACTCGTTTTTTTTTTCAAAAGGAACAAAATGTATATTTCTATTCTATTTGATAGTGCTTCAAGTTCTCCTTCAATCGCCTATAATATTCCCTATAGCTAAAATTAATACTTTTCGAGATAGGTATAGGTAATTTACTATAAAATCCATAAACATTTATTGACAATAACGGTAAGATGAAGTCAACAGTGCTGTGACAACTCTAGTAATAGGTAGATATAAAACGATTTCTACTTTAATAAAAACGAAAATAAAAGATGTGTACAATTAAAAAAAGATAGTTTCTATTAAAAATTGTCTAATACACGGTGTTCTATTTAAAAGATGAAAATTTTATAACGCTCAGCCAAAACTAAACTCCCTGGATACACTAAAATAATTTTACGATATAGAGTAGTTGATCCCGGACAACTTCTACTTAAAAGAAAATTTTAATTAAACTAATAGGCAAGATATAATAGACCGAGTTTTGATAATTGGCACACCCTGTATATCAACATTTTAAATGGAATGAGGGGTCAAGTGACAAAACTTTAAAGAGCTCACTGAGTCTAGTATTAGGCTAAAATGTTATAAAAATTTATCCACTCATATGATTATAGTAATAGAGCAGAATTTTATTTCATTATTCATTTTGCGTTTGCAGTTATCTGCTCAACATAAATTTAAAAGTTCTACGTAGCTATGAATTTTAAAACGTGTGTCTTTTATTATCTTATAAATGTCATAGAATAGAATTTTATTGACATAGGCGCCATAATCAACAATAATAAATGTCCATTTAAAATTTTGATACTATATCGCCCCCTGTTGTCAATCTTAGAAACTAAATGAAAATTTTACTTCAGGAATGTAGTATATAATATTTCATATTAGTGAATCAAAACTGGAACTTTTCTATTAAACCGATCATAAGTTAGCAGAGGGGAATCATACTTTATAACCGCACTGTATATTATCACTCCTTTGGTCATGTAAAGAAATTTTGTAAATTTATTTGAAGTAATCAATGTTGTTTCCTTTCGTTTACTTTTTATCTGTGGTGGGTGCTAGTTGCAGTGCATTTTTAAGCTGTATTACTTGTCTGATTATCTCAATACTTTCAATGGTGTTATTATCTTGCCGCTTATAATGCTCACTTTGCTTCAAACAGCGAATGTAGATCGATTGGGAGCCAATTCTCTGAGCAAAATGTCACCGTCTCTTCGGAGAACTAAACCATGGCTCTCACCGATCTCTAACAACACTGGGCAGCCGGCGAACTACTGCGGTTATCGACCCGTATCAAATGCCTGTGGCGTCAATGTAATGTTTTGGCAATTATTTATTTTCCACGAAGCAATTTTTAATATTCATTCTAATGTTAAAGGATAAAATATTATAAATTAATAAATATTGAACTACATAGTGAAGTAAGCAGATTTATATTTATCTTGTACTACTATCTTTAAATTTTATCTTTTAACCGTTATGAAATAACATATACAGTCGAATTTTTGGATCTTGTCCGTTACATCAGAGTAATGTCAGTATGAATCGACTCATATGTCATGTTGACATTTCTCTCTAATGTACTTTAAATGTCGGTGATGAATATTTTACATATACATATATTGTAATGTTATATTACATTTTATTCAATGTTTACAATTCCAATTGTCACTTGACAGATGATCATCCAGCTAAAAAGATAAAAAAACACTAAATTAATTTAATATTCATGAAACTATAACCAACTATCTGATCTGTGTATTTCTTTAATTCAATTTAATTCTATTTTATAAAATATGTAACATTAACATGATTGAACACATGCGAGGTACTTGTTTAGAATTCATTAAAGTAAATCTAATTCAACACTATCCAATGATAGAGGATGCGCAACTCTTCAAGTTGGCACCATCTGGATTTTCTTCGCATATGTGCGAGTCGATGTCATGTTTTGGCTCAGTAACCAGCTGACGCAGAAGGGGGGTGTTGCTCAGCAGAGGTCTTATTATAAGTCCAGCCAACGACAAAGACAGAAATATGTTAAATACACCACAATATTATCAATCATATTTTATAAGGTAATTAATAAATTTTATATCATTTACTTTGTACACAAACACACATAAATATTATAACAAAATCACACAATTAAATTTCACACACACAGCAAGAGAAACCAGCCAGTTAGGGACATTTTAAGAAGAAAAAGTAGGTGGTAATTAAAATCTACAACTTTTCGGTGACCTTGTATACAAGAAATTTTCGACCGGACGTGCATAAATTAATCCATCAACGATCGTTGATTGCCGTGATTGACAGATGACTATCAAAAGAGACAATTGCGAATTACCTATAAAAAGCCGTGCGAGAGCAACAAACTTCCGCTTTTTGCATAGATCGTCGAACAGAGCGTTTATTTTCTACGTAAATTTTATTAAAATTACCCCGGAGCACCGTGGGCCTAAATCAACGATTATCTTCGAAAAAGTACTTTAAAACATCAAAATTTTCACCTAATTTTCTCTTAATTACCCCTACGAAGAGGACGTCGTCCATCCAACATCCGTCTAGGCGCGTGAAGACAGAAGCTTCCAAAATCACACACACACACACACGTAAGATAAGATAATTTAATTTTAAGTAATTTGAAGTTTGAAAAATAATTTCTTAAAAAACCTAAACTGCTGGCTAAAGTATTTATCGATCTCACAGTTTAAACCAACTGCAGGTTAAAGTACATACAATCTAAGCTAGCAATTTAACTTGAAGTTAAGCTTCTGGCACTACCAGCCAGTTAACACAAACAATTAACCGCCGATTGAGAAACCGGGCCTTAGTCAGTTATCATGAAAGGTAAATAAAATTGCAAGGTTATATTGTGTATTACTGTCGGTGCGGCGGATAGACATCCTCGGGTAGCGTGGAGTGGGATGTACCAATATCCACTATCTTACTCTACCGTACGTGCGAGTATCGTAACTGTCCCCATTCTTTTTTCTTTCAGTGTACGTACATCTATTAATTAGCTATTTTTATAACTGGAAGATCGTTAAATCTATGTTAACAAGAATTACTTGGGTAAAATTACTGAAACTAATAGGTACTTAAAATGGTTTTACTTATTAAACAGGGCAATTTACGTTTGAGTAGCTGTATACGTACTTAATTTCAATTTAATCCACTACCATCTCGCACGTAAAATGGTAAATGAATTCACATTTTGTATCCGAGCTATGGTTAAAACTGAAATATTATGGCGCTAGTTTCATTCGTATAAAATCCTCTTTCCTAAACCAAATTCGTCCTCACGTCTTTCCGCACCATTACCTATGTATCTGTAATTCGTCCCCAGCGACCTATTTGGAAGTTGGTCTCGGCAATTGTTAGTACTATGGGCACGTATTTTAATCTGAAATCGTTTTGGGGAATGTTATTGACTTAAAAGAGGGGCATATAAATGGCTCTATTTTAATTAATTATACACGTACCCTTCAGGATTGTATATTTGTATCTGGATAAAGCACCACAATAAAGATAAAGTTTATTCTTGTATTTTATTGATAGGTTGTGTGTACTACTCATTTGGAATACGTTACTAACAAACTTGGGTACCGCTGATGCATACTAATTCCTGTATGTAATTGACAAGTTTTAGAAAACAAATAGAGAAATTATAATTAGAATGAATTATAATTTTAAGCTGTAGATGAATAAAGATCTATCAGTACTAACTCATCAATGGTCATTACTCATTTATTAATTGGGATACGACTAAATTCGATCCTTTGAGTTTAAGCCTTATCCCTGTCTATCTTTTACATCTTTCTTAATTATTGAGCAGTGAGGGTATACACGTAATTAAAATGAATTGATTAGCTTACAGATTTAGATGTTTAAATAACTGTAAAAATGGAATTTTCTTCTTTCGCTAGCGCGAGTAGAATAAAGCTTCTAAGGTATTGAAACCGATTTAATAGATGTTTAATTTTTCTGTACACGCATTGGTGTATTTTGCTTGGACTATAGTAGCCCGTGCATTCTTCATTTATTGATATTTATTTGTTATCAATTGATTATCAATTGTTACTAGTAGTAACAAGCTTTTGTTACGTGTCGTCTATTCTCGAATCGCTCACTTTGAGTTTCTTCAGATAATACTGTAAAATTAATTTAAACTCGACTTTTGTCGGTCGTTTCTACATGGTCCTTTTGCTTTGAAATTATAATTATCTGTTTTGTTTGAAATAACATTTCTTTTCTTGTGATGCTATTAAATTAATAGGTTAGATTTGTCATTTGCTAAAACTGCGTGATTAATAAAGTCAAGTTTTTCTCTCATATTTTTTTGTTTGTATTAGTGTATTTGCCTTCCCGGTATGGAGTTTGTCGAAATTCGCTTTTTATCTCGTCCTTACTGAATGAAGTTGGTGTTGTGAGTGATCATAACCGATACTGAAGACCGACGCTGATTTATCTTATAGTTTTGTTTATCGTTTACAAATGTTGTATACAACAACGTGCATAAGCGCTCAAAATCAGAATAAGCTACAAAATGGTTATATTTGTTGATCAATGTATTTGAAAGTATAAAAATAAGAAAAGAATGAGATTTGTTTCACCGACATTAGTTATAAGTTTGTTATAAGAAAGGTTTCATAAATGAACAGGCACTTGAAAGTTTCATTTATTTTTCTCGCCTAATTCTAGGAAGCTAGTTGGTTTTAGATTTTCATGTTTTTGCATTAGCTAAATCTTTAGCGAGTTCAAGAACACCCTACAATTAATCAAAAATTTTATCAGCATAAACGGTTTTCAACGCGAAAATAAATGATATATGCTTGCTTATCCACCGAAGAGATAAGTAGCCATAAGCACAAATTTTCCTAAAATCCAGCCATGGGAATATGCGCGAAAACTGCCGTCGTTTCCGTATCGTTTTTTTTTCTGTCGTTAACGAGGCAGCGGAATATTTGCAGAACCTACTCTATCATTAATTATGCCGCATGTTGCACATCAGCCGTCTTATAAAAAAAAACTAACTGGAAGGTATATGCTGTTTTATACATTTACGTTCGACTGTAGAGAAAACCATTTATTTTAGCTGTGGAGAAGTGAAAGCTTAAGACGCACGTGTCGCAGTAAAGCGTCTCACTATAACAAACGCTTCTGGGGTAATGCTTTATCAGCATCTGTAAGTGAAAATTTTTGTATTTTTCTCTAAGCGATTTACGAATCTAGGTTTTGCTGACACGAAAAAGGACGAAGGGTCATTCTTCATCTAGTTATAAATGTTTCATCTTACGGAAGCGTTTGAAATACATTTAAAAAGTGCTTTAGCAAATCTGCGGGCGAAAAATTTGCTGCATAAGTTACACTGCAGCTATATTATATAGTATTATAAGGCGACATTATAAATTAATGAACACGCAGTAAACGTTGACACACTTTAATCAAATTCTCCGCACGTTTTTAATCCGTATTAAGTAACGATGAAGGCAGCAAGAAAAAATGAATTTCCATCACATGCCTGAACTACACGTAAACCTTTAATGTTGAAATTTCTTTATTTGCCCTCAAATGCCAACAAGCCATCGTCAACAAAACCATTTTTTGAATCAATACGTAAAATAATTAAGAGTTTACCTTTACCGACAGGATTTTTCAGATCCGTTGTAAGCCGTAAGCCAAGTTGCATTTAAATCATATATTGGACTATGTCTTCACGTTTAAATAGCATACTTTTGCGATTACGTCTTAAAAACCTATAAATAAATACATAGTATATAAAACATTTAAACAATTTTATATCAAAACTTACTTAAAATTAAGCATTCTCTTTAATTTATATAAAGTAGAACGACTCGTTTGAGGTATATTTTCATCTTTCTTTAATTTCTTTAAAATCCTGTTGAGTGTATGAAGTTCTCCATCATAAAAAAACTATATACTACTCGTCTTATCAAATATTTAGCAGTATCGTCAAATGTAGATAACACTGATTTTCTCCCTAATCGTTTTGATGGTGGTGACATTTGCCCTTTGGTTTTATATTCATGATTTATTCGGTAAACACTTGTTTCTGAAACACCTATTCTTATTATGGAATATATGTAAATACACAGTAGTTTATATACGCTTATTTCAGTATACTACCTTAAGTTTTTGATATTTGCAGTGCTATCTGTGTTCTTTTTCTTTCCTAGGACAACCGCCAATAATTTTCTTATACATGCTTAATATAGCTTGCTTTTCCTATATCGACAAACGTCCATGTCTCAAGATAGCATGCTAATTTTATTGTTTGAATACCGTAGGAACATAAAAAATACTTTACAAAAATATTTACTCAATCAGCTCTGTTTGAAATATGGCGGCACTAAAATTGGCAAATTTGAGCAATTGGCAACTAACCAATAATAAGCCTATATTTTGGCGGGCGATTTTAAATTTTGTTCCTCTTATTAATAAACAAGGTATAGTGATGATGAAAGGTATTGCAATATGGGTCGTGTTGGTACTTGGATTGATTGATTGGCTAGCAATTGGCAAGCAAGATGCCGGCTAGTGATGATAGTTTAGAAAATGTAAAGCACAGTGACAACGGGAACATCTTCGCAGATCTAAGCAAGCACGTGGCAACGTCATCTATTGAGGAACGTTTAACTAATCATCGCAATTATCAACTCTTTGGCGGTAGATCCAATGTTGCAATGTTGTTTTTCAATGCTTATGATGAAAAATGACAATTTTTGTTTTCGAACCGAAAACGCGATATAATATCAACCTATATACTACTCTAGTTTTGGCGCTTTCTATAGTAGAGGGCCATCTGTACATTTATCGAAACGTGTATAGCTACATTGTCAATCCCAATATAGTATACCAACGTTGTCAATCCCTAAAACTGACAACAATGTAGTCCGCCAGGAAAGGTGCAATATTCTCTTTTTTCCAATGCTTTTCAACATTTTAAAGTACTATCTATTACACTGTCTTGTAATAGAAAAAGAAGAACTTGTTTTGAAAGCACATGTATTACCTTACATTAAATTGATGAATGGATTGGAAATATTTGCCCTTTAGTTTGTTCCCTTTGATATTTCTATCCATAAAAAATATACTGCGCCAAAAAAAAGTTGTTTCGGGAAACTTCTAAATTCGCTGCATAGTGCTCTCTTATAGGTTTAATGAATTAGTCATACATTAGTTTGTTCTCTTTGATGAAAACAATTTACAGACGCTCATCACACCTTCTTCGAATGCGAGAGTTGGAGTGACTACAGAGACGTTCTACAAGACGAAGTAGGACCTCTAAAGCCGGATAACGTCGTGCAAACGATGCTGTCTGGAAATGACCACTGGCAGAAGATCGCCAAGTTCGTTGAGAAGGTGCTGAAGGAGAAGAAGAGAGAGACCCAAGCAATGGAGGCAGCCAACTGAGGCTAACTACGAGGTGCCATCCTGAAGTAATGCGACCAGCGCGTCCGGGATGGATTCTACATCTAACAAAGTGAGGTTTTTTAGTGGGTGCGAGGTCCACACACCGGAGACGCGTTTCGTCCCTGATGGTGCGTTTAGGCATTTTTCATCACTTATATATATATATATATATATAAAGAGTGTAACAAAAGTAAGGGGACAAACGCTGGCAGCCTGCATAAAAACATGTAAAAAAGTTCCTATCAACATATGTCCGCAAATGCATATTTTATGAGATAAAATGAAAAACATAGTTACATTCTTTTACTACAAAATGTACATACATTGTATTTTTTTTAAACGACTGCGAAAAGTATATTACTTAAATTAAATGTTCGATGTGTCTGACTCAATGCACGCATCGACACGCCGCATCATTGACTGTCGCACCCTTTCAATAGAATCACAAGCAGAAAAAAAGCGTTCACGTAATATTTCTGCGTTATTAATTGGAACCGCATACACTAAAGATTTCAAGTGTCGCCATAGATAAAAATCCAATTGATTCAGATCAGGAAACCTTGGACGCCATGCCACTGATCCAGATCTGTCTATCCATCTATTTGGGTAGGCCTCATCGAGTATAGCACGAACTGGTCGAGGGAAGTGTGCAAGAACTCCATCGTGCATGTACCATATGTTAATTCTTATTTGTAGAGGAACATTTTCTAATTGGCCAGGAAGAACTGCTATTTGTACGACCATACACGAAAATCATGTCTCCCCTTTCACGATGTATAATTTTCCAATACTCTGTCTGAAAGAAAAATATTATTAAACACTTATTTTACCTGTATCTATATAAAATGTGTGTTTGCGGACATATGTTGATAGGAAATTTGTTTCATGTTTTTATGTGGAGAGGTTGCAGCCACAGTTTGTCCTCCTACTTTTGTTACTATTTGACCAGAATCCTGCAAGGCAACATTCACCGAACGCCGGATTTCTCGCAAAAATGTAGACTTTGCGTTTTTGGCATTTTTCGGGGAGAAATAGTCACATTTGTAAACGCCATGTATACAATATTCAGAAAGCCGAGAAAATTTACTATCGTATAAAGAAATAGTTGCAGGGTTTCGCACCGTTTGGCTATTATTTATGCTGGTCATTATTCATACCGGCCATTAACACATACTGGCCATTATACACACTGGTCACTATTCATACTGGTCGTTATACATGCTGGTCACTATTCATACTAGCCACTATACTGTAATGTGAAATTTGATTTATAATAAATTTAAGGAATTTTGAGCTATACTCTTTAAATTAAAAATTGGGGCAAATTTTTTTTTTATCTCAGGGGTCATGAATTCTTAACTTTACAGCAGGTGTAGTGAACAGAATACGAGAGCTTATTGTACGTTGAAAAATACCCGAGTGAAAAAAGTTACTTAATTATTAAGTTACTTAAAAAAAAGTCAGGTGTTTCACAAAAAAAAAATATTTAAATCAATAAACCTATATAAATTTGTTTACACAGTTCAGAAATTGCGTGGTAATACCACAACTAAAATTTTTACCTTTTGGAATTTGTAAAAATTTTTCCAACTTTTAGTTAGGACTAAAAAAAATTATACTCCTATATTATTATATTATATTAAAAAAATTACTTTGAAACTTTTTTGTTATTTTAATTAAAATAATGTTTTACATTTTAACTAAATATTCTTTTATAAAAAAAAAATTTTTACTTAAAACAAAATTTACTCAAAAAAATTAATTTTAAAATTTTTCAAATATTATTTTTTGACTTACTTTACTTACTTTACTAACTACTAACTACTACTACTACTACTACTTCTACTAGTTCTTCATATAAACAAAAATATTTTTCTTAAAATTTTGAACTTAAATTACTTAAAATTAAGTTACCTTATCTTACTTGTGTGAGTGTGTATGTGTGTGAGATTTCGAAAGCTTTTTGTCTTTGCGCGCCTAGACGGATGGTGGATCGTTTATTTGGGCCCAACGGTGCAGCGTAGCTATCTAATAAATTTTTCGTAGAGCAAACGTTCTGTTCAACAATCTATGTAAAAAGAACGAGTTTGTTGCTATCGCAAGGCTTTTTATAGATGATTCGCAATTGTATCTAAATCTCTTCAGAAATACACTTCGATAGTCTTATATCAATAACGGTCGTTGATAGATTAATTTCTTCTTCCGTAAAGTTGTGAATTTTAATTACCACCTACTTTTTCTTCTTAAAATGCCCCTAACTGACTGGTTTTTCTTCTTCTGTGAATGTGGAATTTAGTGGTGTGATTTTGTTATAATATTTGTGTACAAAATAAATGACATAAACTAAATTAATTACCTTAAAACATATGATTGAAATTATTGTGGTGCATTTAACATCTTTCTGTCCTTCTCGTTGGCTGGACTTATAGTAAGGTCTCTGCTGACCAACACCCCCCTTCTACGTCAGACGGCTACTGAGCCACAACATGACATCGACTCGTACATATGCGAAGATGATGCCAACTTGAAGAGTTGCGCATCCTCTATCATTGGATAGTGTTGAATTAAATTAAATGAATGAATTTTAAAACAAACACTTCGCGTGTGTGCAATCAAGTTAATGTTACGTAATTTTATAAAATTGAATTAAATTGAATAAGAAAAATACACAGATCAGATAGTTGGTTGTAGTTTCATAAATATAAAATTAATTTAGTACTTTATTTTTCTAGATTACCTACAGCTGGATGATCATCTGTCAAGTGAAAAATTATAATGTGTAATAACATTACAATATATACTGGTCATTATTTGCATCAATAGGTATTCGATTTAAAACATAACAATTAGTGGAACATGATTGAAATAATTAATTTTGATGTCAGTATAGAAAGTTGTTTAAAATTATTCGGTGTTTTGTTACTATTTATTTAATAATAATACCATATTTATAATTGAATCGATTACGTGTAAATGCATTCAGCTGCAGGCGTTACATATATTTCCAATTAAATAGATTATTTGTTATGAGGGCTTCCGGGTTTTGACCGCGTCATAGTAAAGTACATATATATATAATACAAAATAAAATAAAGCAAAAATGAAAAAGAAAAATTACAAAAAATATATATACAACTTACTCAAACTCGACGTTTCGCCACTAATGTAAGTGGCTTCTTCAGGAGCAAAACTAGGTGAGGGGCGCCAGAAGGTCACGGTAACTCGACGTGTCAACCACGCTAGAGGCGAAAACCTTCTGACCTTCGTCAGAAGGTTTTCGCCTTAGTGGCGAAACGTCGAGTTTGAGTAAGTTGTATATATATTTTTTGTAATTTTTCTTTTTCATTTTTGCTTTATTTTATTTTGTATTATATATATATGTACTTTACTATGACGCGGTCAAAACCCGGAAGCCCTCATAACAGAGACTCAGACCGTGGAAGCCTTCGATATCATCCAAATAGATTATTTGAATATTTTTTAGTTGCAATCTATGGTTTTTATTGTTATGACCTATTTGGTGTAAAATACTTTATTATATGTTTATTAAATATTACATTACATAGATAGAGTGGTCAAGGAACTGCAGCACCTGCCTAAATCGCAATAAATGCTAAGGAAATAAATGGAGTACAATTGAACGAAAATTGACCTCTAATGGGTTTATGAAGCAAAACCGGCACAACCTTTCTACAAATTTTAATTGTTGATTTTTAGGAACCACTAAAATCTTTCTTATTTTTTTCAGTTACCCATCAAGCAAATAACCAACGGATATCGAAACTCGTACAACTACATATTCTATTTGACTAGTGTTTCGACAACATACTTTTATGCATGCTCTCTCATAAAACAATATATCATACTAATGCACCGCTGTATTTCGATTAAAACGTACGAGTTTTCCACTGAAAATTATTACCGCTATTTCTCTTTCTGTATTTCCCCACTCGCTGTTCAATATTCCAGCGTAATTTCAACCACAAACGGGAACACAGGTAAAAGCACGCATAATATATATGCCTGCAGATCACCGCAGCTATATACCGCTAACATTAAAGTTGTTTCCAACATTCTCTTCATACGTACAGAGAGTAAATACAATTCACTTGCCTCTGATACGTAACTGCATGGGTGATATTTTCGGGTTACCCAGTAATGTATGTATGCATATACGTATTGCATTGTTCGAGATCTGATATCTCGCTTTCCGACATTAACATTAATATATCCAAGTATAAAACGAACTAATAATGGCTGTATATTTAACGAAGTAATGGCTTTTAACGCCGTTCCAGCTCTTGTAAATGGAGTGCAGAGCTAGGACTGAAGCTATACGACGAATTACAGCAATTACTGTTGTCAATTATGTTGCAGGGATATCGCTATAAGCTATAACGCGTACAAGTCCACCTCTGCTTAATTAATTGATTAGTTTAATCTGTTAATTATGTCTGCTTCAATTAGTGCGCATACGTTCCCATTAATAATGCATGTAACTTATATATCCTGGTTTTAGGAAACTGAAGTACGTGAATATTGTATCTGTATAGCTATATTATTCCATAAAAGCTAGCATATATTGAAATATGTATTACTCGGTTTAATATAAAAATCATTAATATTAAAATTTCATGGTACAATTTTATAAAGTTCGGTAAATTAATTTTCTCTATATTAGAAATGTTTAAATAATTGATTTTACCGCATTAATGAATAAAGTGCAACGTTTTGAAACTATTTACTGGAAAAAAAACTTCTTAATCTGTCGCCCAATAGTCAGCACATCCAGGTTCTGTTTTCAAACAAGTAATGTGTTATTCAAGCAAGTGCTTGTTTTCCAACAATACGTTTGTTATGGCCATTCTCTTGGACTTACGCTTTTGCTGCACAAACAAGAAGTAAGCTGTTTCGTATTGTACGGTCAGTTTGTTGTTAAAGCAAATGCAAGAATTTACTAATGGTTCTTAATGTGTAATATTTATTCAAAACACAATTACTGGAGTATAATGTCCGCCATGTTACTCATACTTCAGTATAATTTTCCTCTAAAACGCATTGGTTATTTAAGGAATTAATTCACTAGCAAAAACCAGTTTTACACATCATTGGAGTGAAATTTATATTTTTTGTCTTTGTGTTAATTGTCATGAAGCTAAGTTTGATATTTTTGTCACCTCATTTCCTTTCATTTTGTCTAGCGATTGTTACTTTTTCTATTTCTGCTCTCATTCTTCTTTTTGAATGTTTTCTTGCTCTGGAATTTGTCTTTATTTCCCACTCTGCTTATTCTGACTACTTGACTAATTCGGCTTTGTCTGTCGTTACCTCATGTTCTAATCAGTTCAACTGAACTTGTTCCATGTTTTTTTTTTCCAAATCGGTATTAATTTTGTCCAAAGCGCAGTGCCTACATTTTTTTTCGCTACATGTCCACTCTGTTAGCGAGCAACTAACTTCCTTTACTATCAAGTATGGAATAACAATTTAGTTAACTCCATAATATGAATAAATATATCCGTTTCAAAAGAAAGTTTTTCTTTTTTGGTATCTTTGCTAAAGGCAGAGGAACCTTTCAGCAAAATAGGGAAAACAGTATGTCTCTCTGAAAGATTTCTTATCCGGAAAAGTACCGTTGTATTACAGAAAGCATTCGATAATTCTACACTCTCAATTAAGCAGCTGGTAGATGTAAAGCATTGCTATCATTGGTCATCCAGACTATAGTCTATTTTATTTGCATTTATGACATTCATATATGTATATTAGGTAAGTATAGACCTCTGCTTAGATTGAAATTTATTTTTTGATATTAAATTTATAGACTCACCGTCAGAATTCTGAAGAGGAAAGAATTTAAATATTAAAAAGTGTAAACGGAGGATAGATAAAAGATACATAACTATTTATTACAAAATATACAATCATAATACATTTATTGTAAACTTACAGGTTCTGCAAAAATTACATGCCAATATTTATTTACAGAAACGCAAATGTAATAAAAATATTTATCACAAACTTATGAGCTGCTCATAACTGTTAGAAATAAATTCATATATGTATCTCTACATTATGATGATGATATCGAACTACTATCCTCTCCAACTCTAATGATGTAGTAGTAGCAGTTACATTTCCCAAGGCGTCAAGTCATAATTGTCTCACTTCAGATAATTTAGATGTTTTGTTTTTCGCAGCCACTTCATTTGTATGGGGTCCAAACAAGCTCGACGGGATTCAGTTCTCAGTGGTAAGGAGGTAATCGCAACACAGTTTTATTATGTGATTTTGCCAGTTCATCATTTACATAGAAATTATAATTATTCTTATGAATTTTAACTAAGCTTAACAGTTCAGCTCTGACCACATCCTCATTATACTGTATTTCCTTGCTTGTTAGCCAATTTTGAATATCTACCTTTCTCCATGACGATGATGGTGGCTTTTCAATTTTTCGACTATGATGTGATGCATTATCTATAAATAGTTTAATATTCGAGAGAACCATTCTACAAAAACAGTAGCATTCATTTCATCATGATAATCAGTGGTTTTCTTTCCATCAAACAATATTAAGCCATCTTTTACAAAGCCATCACAACTTACAATGTGTAATAAAATAAGACAACGTCCTTTTCCAGCTGAATTTTTTAATCCAGTTGTAAGTCCTTCGTTAAAGGCTTATCTACGACTGTGAATACTTGTGTCAGTCCATACTTTCTGTACTGTATGACCCTCGTTCATCCAAGTTTCATCCAAATAGAAAATTGATATGCCCTGACCTCTATATTGTGAAATATCTCTGAGATATTGTCACCTCCATCTTACAATGTCATCTCTTTCTATATAATAAATAATTCTTACTTAAAGTTTATTTGCTTCATTAGCAAATACAATGTTGATCGGCTCATGTTTGGCAAATCTTCATTACTTTTTACTTGCACCAACACCTTATCTAATGTCGGAGGTTCATTTTGCCGAAACATATTGTGAACTATTTGCCGTATAGCAGTTTTCACAGTCTCATCAAAGGATTTCAGTAAAGATGGCCTACGAGTTATCTTTTTAGGATCCACACATTTTCCAGAGGCTGTATACTCTTCAATTACCCGGTATACTGTTGCTCTTGAAATTCCTGTAAGTATACTCTGTAAAATATAGATCATATGTACTAAATTGAAATCACTTGCCTGTACTACATCAGAAATTTGTTTTATCATGCCCAGTTTCTTGAGAATGGGTGTATCGGCTATAATTTTCTTGTAAGCATTGATAAGGGTCTGCTTTTCCGTACTATGCAAATGACTCGTCTTTTTACGATTTTTCGGAGGAGAACACACATGTACACGGCCAGCGGCACTTGTACTTGGTTGTGCATCTGCATGGAGACCAACTCTAAACCTTTTAATTGTACTTATTTCGATATATTGCTTGTATATTACTTACGAATGTATCTGGTAACTATTACAGTAGAGCTCTGAAAATAATTGGTAGAGTATATAATGAAATAACGGAGAAATAATAAAAACAACAAGACTTAACCATAAACAGTGTCAGGTGACAGAATCTGAGCAAGATCGATACAGTGTAATTTGGCCTTGCTTTCAACCAATGAGAATTCACTGTCAATGTGGTATGTTCTGAAATTCGTCTCTCGACTTTAAAAATATACTTCAGTTACGTTGCATTGGTAGAAATTGGAAATGGAAAACTTATTTTATTTATGGATGAAATTTGAAAACCAGGAAAGGCGGATAAAATATTGAAGTTGTTTACCAATTCATAATCGTATTTTGAATTTTGGAAAAGGATTATGATTGTAATTGCTGAAACAATAGTTGCGTACGTTTTGCAAACAAAGTGTGGTTGGAAATTGATTATTATGCATATCCATAATAGTACTCTAATATGTGAGTAAAACAATTTGCAACACTTAATATTAATCTTACTTAACACAATACTATCCATGAAGGAAGCAATGTTATCTGTATCATTCTTAAAGGAAACAAATTCCTCTGATACGAATTTACGTTTTAAACCAAGAAATCTCCTACTTAATATTTAACTCCGATACGACTCGCTCAAAGAGTGGTCGTAACTGAATACCAGAATGAATTTCGTATTGCTATCAGTGTGTAGTCAACTATTGTGAAATTAAAAGCTCTAACACGTTGAACATTGTTGATGTTTTTATAACTCACATAGTAGTACTCACATAAATTTATTTATACAGAAAAATGACCACGTCATGTAAATATTAGCACCACTTACATAAAAAATGATGACCAAGCCTGTTTTGGTGATTTGATAACTTTTAGCTGTCATATTTTCGCCCTTATGTTAGTGTGGTTATGTAATTGATAAAAAGTTATAGTTTTACATGCTTTATATCTTACCATATAAGACATATAAGGCCATAACTTTACTAATACTAGAAGAAAAAGATTAGTACAGGTTGACCAGAATGCCATGGCAGTGATTTATTGTTAATGTAACAATATAACAAGCGTGAATGAGCGCAATACAGCATTTTGTTTTGCCTTGTTTAAACTCATATCGAACGTTTCAATACTCACGAGCGGGAAAACTATCCTTCATTGAATCAGTTCGCTTTAATATTACCTACATAAGGTTACACTATTAATTACTATCAGACCAGACACACATTCAGAATACACATTAACTATATAATTGTCTACAGTAGACCAGACCACGAATTAACGGAAACCTAACTCCAAGACATACTTATCTTAAATTAGCTACAAAGTTAAATAACGATATTATCCGCACAGCAAGTCCGACAAGCAATGGAAGCCACTGCAGCTGCAGTCACCACAGATAAAAAATCCAAGCCAGGTATCTTGTTAATTTCTCCAGAAAGTGCGCACTTTTCACAGTGACACGAGATTGATACACTAATTTACTGACCCGCAAAGTCATTCACGCAGATTACAACAGGTTAGCACAATAGTCTGGAAGACAAGTTTATTCGCTTTTACTAACTCTGATTGTCAAAGATGAATAACAATGTAATATATTTCCTGTTACCATAGAAAAGGAGCTGAAAAAGAAAATAGTTAATCAAGCAATTGTCATATTTCGTAGGACACATTATAATATTATCCGGATTTCGATAAATTTTTCCAAACAGATCCATTATATTCATCTTCCTTTCTATGTATATACATTACCGATTCATCCTACTGCGGAAGAAGAAATGAAAAGGCAACGCTAACTTGTGTCCTTTACGACATCAATAAATGACAATAATAATATTTCAGAGACGGAATATCGACAGAAAGGGGACGTTTTTCACGATAAACGATATCGTTAAGTCTTTCCTGCCAGTGGTACTAAGGCAGGCTGAACTCCGTTCTTCTGTTACTGCTTTAATTCGTCTTCTATCTTCGGTACTTATCTTTTGCGGAGTTATTGATATCGTCCGAGTTCAATGGTTGGCAATCCTTTTGTTCCCGTTCGGATCGTCGGCAGATTTGGAAATTGTATTGCACAACTTATTCTTATTAATTTCGCTCGTAATCGTTGTATATGTATGTTAGGTATGTATGTATGTATATAGATTACAACTACCGGAAATTGATCTCCTTCGTCTTTATCCTTTACTATGTGTGTTTATTTGTACTTTGAAATATGGTCGGAATTCTGAAAGAATATTTGTTGTACAAACAAAGAAAGGTCGTTTCCGAAACATATCGGGAAATCGTTTTGCATGCTGTGGTACATATTTCTCTAGTGCATTCGTTCTATAACGATATCATTAAAGAGAGTATTGTTAAGGTCTTTATCATTAGATTGGTTGAATAGGTAATAAATTGTGCAAGCATGACTGAGAGGAAATTTTGCCACATACTCTTTTTTATTTACATTCCATTTATTTAATTTGTTATAACATGTTATTTTTAAATTATACACATTTGGTATATAACACACCAAGATGTATATTTCTTTACTATTTGGCTCACTAGTGTTTTATGACCTACTATGACAAGATATGAATATGATCAGCCGTTGATAAATCCCAATACTCGTTTGTTTCGCATAAGAGCAATTATCTGTCATGTGTTGACATTTCTGAAGTACACCCACGGGCATTTCGTTCAAATTTGAAATTTCGGGCAAGATGTGCGCACTATCTCGGGTTCATATGGAGTACTAAATATTGTATTGTTGCCAAATCTTTGGAAGCTTTGTATCTAAAGGGATTATAATAAAAAATCAAAGAATATTTTAATATAAAGAATGAGAAAGATTTTAGCGTTATTGTGGCAAAAACGTTTCTTTATTGCTCTTATTAACAAGAAATCTGAATAAATATGGTTAGCTATAAAAGTGTGCGATATGGCAACAGTGCACGGTACCGAAAATATCTAAAAATCATAATGGAGTATTTACAAGTTATTTCGTGAGGTTATAAAGAAAACAGTAACAAGATTTGGGTAAGTTTTATTATTATTGTTATGTTTTATTTTATTAATTGTTGCTGGAGTAATAATAATTCATTGTAAAATTTAGCTAAAAATGAGCATAAATATAAATGTAAAATCCCAGGTTGCGAAAGTCGATATTATTCCAATATTTTACCTGATTCGGGTTATCAAAATAAACATTTTTTTAACGTCCCTTCTAATGATAGAAAACAGGTATGGTTGAACTCTATTCAAAGTTCTAAGTTATGCAGATTTAGGTTCCAATCGTAGACTTGTTGTGTCACTTCTAAATCAGAATACTTAAAATTGTAGTATGAAAGCCTTGAAAAAATTGAGCACATGCCAATTTGAAAGTTACGTAAGTTTAAGTAAATGTTTAAGTAACAGACCGTACTTAAACTTACTGTCAGATAAAATCACTACCAGTGAAAGTGAGTTGGATTCATACTCTTCGGGGTTTTATTTTCTTGTGGAATAAACTGGACAATTGCAAATAAGATTATTAATCAAGATCGCCTAGAAAATCTGCTTGGTGTATGTCAGTGTTGTGGTCTTTACAAATCCAAGTTGTCATCAATTTATTGGCAATTTTAAAACTTGTATTTTAAATGATTTAGTGTTCTCAATCTATCGGATTTAATTGTGAGCAAGATAGTGGGCATATCTTAACTAATCTACAATCATTTATGTCTTCATTGAACCTGAAAGTGATAGAAATAGTACGTTGGATAAAAATGAGTTAGAAGATTCTTCTCTAAATGTTCCAATTAACGATGAAAATGATTTAAATTATCAGGTTATCACTTTATGTATGTGGATTCTTTCTAAGAAAGCTTAATTTACCTGATTGTGAGGTTTGTAAATCTTCTTTAGTTTCTGCTAATGTAGAACTCCATCATACTTTTACAATGTTTAAGAAATTTTGCGAGAGAAATAGTTTTCTTTGTCCCACCCTTAGTTTGGTATCTCTTATACAGCGTTAGTAAAAAGTCCCGGAACGGTCGAATAACTTTGTTATTTGAAAATTATGATTTCTGAAATTTGGTATGGGGGTATAGTTAATATAAATGCATTTTATGCAATATAGTTTATATTTTTTCACTTCCGGTTTAATAGGCAATACGTCCAACTTTTTTTTTTTAATGAAACGCCCAGTTTTTTTTTAACACTTTTGAATGCAAAATAAAAAACTACGTTCAGGAAGTATTAAGTTTATTTTTATTCACAAGAAAACAGTTAAAAAATTAAAAAGTGTCCTAATACAGAAAAATCTAGATACCTGTCTATTCAGGTTGCGATTACAATAATTGTTCTAACTGCTCTCCATTTACAATTTGACAAAAATGTAAACGGTCAGTAAAATTTCTTATTGAATTTTGCATTTGTTCTGGAGTGATGCGATTGGCTTCTTGAACTATTCCCTCTTCCAATTGTTCAGGATTATGGGGACGATTTTTGCACACTTGACATTTCAAATGACCCCAAAAGAAAAAATCTAATGGCGAAAGATCTGGCGAACGTGCTGGCCATTCGATTGCTCCTCTACGTCCGATCCAACGTTCCGGAAAAATTTCATTCAAATAATCGCGGACATTATGGGCAAAATGAGGGGAGGGAGGAGAGAAGCCCATCTTGTTGAAACCAAAAATGTGCATTAGGGTGATCACCTATGTTTGCATTTGGAAAGACGGCCGCAAGTGCTGGAACAACTTCATTTCGCAATAAATTTAAGTAGACGTTGCCAGTTAAATTTCCTCCTATAAAAAATGGTCCTGTGATGTTGTTTTCAACAAGACCAGCCCAGACATTCACCTTTTGACGACGCTGTGTATGGACTTCTTCAATCCAATGCGGATTTTCAATTGACCAGTAGCGACAATTATGTCTGTTCACAGTGCCGTTGAGACAACACGTTGCCTCATCTGAAAAAATGATGTGATCTAAAACATTAGGCTGCTGCTCGATCAATTCCATCATTGTTTCGCAAAAATGTAGTCTACGATCTGGATCATCTTCAGTTAACTCATGAACGGGATACATTTTATAGGCTTTCATTCTTGCTGATTTAAGAATCTTATGAGCAGATTTTTGAGAGATCTCATGAATTTGACCTAATTCTGTTGTGGACACGTGATGATTTTCTTCCGCTGTAAGTAACACATTCAAACTAGTTTCTTCATCTGTTGCTGTTAATGGACGTCCCCTTCTAGGTAAATCCTTCACCTGACGAAAGACTTCAAACTTTTAAATTGTTCGGCATACCGTACTTTTACTAATGTGACGATCCGGATAAACAGTATTAAACAAAATACGAACCTCTTCAAAAGAACATTGACGATCACCGTACCCACGCATCATTAATATCTCAATTCGTTCTGATTCAGTAAGTTTTACTGCCATTTTCAAATGTGTCAATGTCTAAAATAAGTAAATTTATAGCGATGCAAAGTTAAAACGCTTTTAAAATTGTCAAATGTGACGACAAAAAGAATGCAAACACTAAACAACAACTTTTTTCAAAGGTACCTTGTTTTTTCTGTATTAGGACACTTTTTTAATTTTTTAACTGTTTTCTTGTGAATAAAAATAAACATCTTAATACTTCCTGAACGCAGTTTTTTATTTTGCATTCAAAAGTGTTAAAAAAATCTGGGCGTTCCGTTTAAAAAAAAAAGTTGGACGTATTGCCGATTAAACCGAAAGTGAAAAAAATATAAACTGTATTGCATAAAATGCATTTATATTAACTATACCCCCATACCAAATTTCAGAAATCATAATTTTCAAATAACAAAGTTATTCGACCGTTCATGATCTACTATACTTCGCGAAAAAATTCGGGAAACGCGATTTTGAAAAACAAATTTTTACTAACTTAGCCTATTAAATAGTAAAATACATTGTGTTCCATCCACGTGCTCGATTTTAAAACTAACTTTTATGTGTAGAGAATGCGAACCTTAGAAATTAACAAACATTACTGGATTAACTCCAGTGTCATTCTGTGCATTCAAACAATATGTGTATCTGTATATGTTTCCAGGACAACAGTTGCGGTTGCCGTGGTTTAACGAACTTTGTAGACTCTGTTTACCGCAGAGAGCTATAATTAAATAAAAACAAATGCTGTTTATATTGCCTGCAGTTCTAGCACCAGTATAATACACGCTCTAGTAATAATACACGAAATAATTTACTTGTTTGTAGCAATACTAATATTAAATAATGACCATTCGAATATTAAAACATTATAAAAATAAAAACGGAAGAATAATAGACTTTGTTTTTTTTTTATAATTTAACTGGATTGGTTTACATTTCTGTTATGAAGAGCTGTGAACCATAACAAAAGCAAAGGGCGCACCGATAAAATTGCTCTTAGCGTTGAAAATGAGATATGCCCTGTTTGGCAAGTAAACATGCTATAGAGAGTTGATGATACTAATGTGCAGTAATCTTAAAAAGGTTTCTTAAAACATAATAAATCCATTCGGGTATACACATATGTTTGTGTTAGTTTTTCCTCTCTTATATAATCTAGAAAATGTATGAAAATATTGTTTATTACTGGAAACACTGAAGAATATAAGTCGAATTAAGCAATTAATACCAGATAAATAATATTTAGGTTTTAGCAAAGGCAGGATCTTCAATACAGCTTAATGTGAAATAATAACGACAATAAAACTAAAAAATAATAGCTTATTCGGTCTGCTCTTAAAATAAATATAGCTCTTATCCTTTTAATAATACCAGATATTTTTCCATTTCTAGGTCTGTAAAATAGAAATAAATTAAAAATCACTTCAATCCTGAATACAATTAATTATGTCTTCGTAAAAAATACTTCTTTAGTGGAATTAGTGAATTATCACTATCTAGCAATCTATACAGATCTAGTAAGTAATTCTGTTCAAGAAGTAATAAATTAAATTACTATAAATGACACTTAAATTATCAATATCGATTCTAAAATTGACCTCGTTCGTTTATCTTTTGACGTATATCGTTTCCTAAATTAACCTTTAAAGTCTTAGTATCTCTTAAGTCAAAGTTATGTCATCTATCTTTAGAATCCTTAGACAAAGCACTTTGAGCGCTTATATTTTGTGAAACATTTTACTGGTGATTAGAGAGATAGTTTCTTTAAATATTATCTAGTTTGACCGATACAGCATTCAACCAGGGTAGTTCAGTTAATACTGTCTTTGACTTTGAGAACAGAGTGGTTATCAGATATCTTTGCAAGAAAAGTTTATCATCGTAAGAAATTCATATGGGCACGATACAAGTCGCGGGTGAAAATGCACCTTCATATCAGGTCGTGAAGAACTGGGTAAGAGAATTTAAACTTGGCAGAGAGACCTATGAACAAGGTGACCGAAAACTGTTGTTTGCAAAGAAAACATTAATCTGGTCCTGAAATATAGACGAATTACTGTGAAATTCCTAGCTTAGGCTTGTGATTTTTTAATAGGATCCATAGAAACCATTTTACAAAAAAAAATTATAACTGGACAATATTATGCTGCTTTAATTTTAAACCTGCGTGATTCCATTAAAGAAAAAGGAGAGCAAGGGGAGAGGGAATCAGACGTAGTATGCTGTTTCATCAGGATAACGCTCCTACTCATAGGATGCCATGTTTCAATGCAACGCAGAATAGTGCTGCGTTGCATTGAACTGATTACTGATTTGTCCCCCTAGTGATTTCCATGTTTTCCTCAAACTCAACGCCTTCGTGGAATTCATTTTCGGGCTGATGACTGATAGACATGATAGAGGTGAACGAATGGTTTGTAGTCCAAAATATTTTTGTCTGAGGGCGTTAAAGCTCTTTCTCATCGTTATATTAAGTGTGTTAACGTCTTAGGGAACTATGTTGAAAAATTCCTCTTTCCAAGTCGTTTCATCAAGTCCATTATGGTACACCTCTCCCGTCCCTAATACAATAAGTTACCGATGAATAGCACAGGAATTGCCCTGTTAAAAAAGCAATAAAAAAAGATGACGCATTAGAGACGAACTACGCAGTTTGAGCTTTTCCAATTTTATTTATAAAGAATCTTTTCTAATTTGAGATAACCGTGTTTAAATAATTTAAATAACAATTACTTAGAACTGTATATGTATGTGTGTACAGTCACTGACAGAAGTAATGTCTCCCCTCAGAGATCCGAAATCAAACCTTTCTTGCTAATGGGAGTGGCTTGTTTTCATGCGTTGTCACAAGTCGGTACCTCATTTACATATTTACCTAGAAGGATTTATTGCCACTAGTTCAATTTATATTTCCCAGAAATAGGACGAATAAGTCGGGTCGATGGCCGCAGTGGTTAGGCGGCTGACTATTGTTGTGAGAGGACGATAGGCGCCGGGGTTCAATTCTCTGGAGGGACGGTGACATTTTTTCAGAGAGTTTAATCCCGGATCGACTTGCCATTCGCTGTTGGGAGTAAAGTGATTAACAGCACGGCACCATAAAAGGCGATATGAAGTACGAAAGCCGCTGCGACCGATATTGTATGTAAATACAATATTGTAATAATTGTAATGTATGTAAATACGGCTTGTATAGAATATTGCCCAAGGTTTATGCTCGTTTTATATTATATTTTAATATTTAATATTAACAATTAATTTTAGATGTAAATTATTTAAGAATTAAAGAACGATATATTAAATATACATATGTATACTATACCAGCCTTCTTTTCAGATAAAAGATATTCTCAGTTGAAGGGAAATGTCTTTATAATGATATATTTGCAATAACCGCAGAAATTATTATAAAATTACTGTTATATAAATTATGTACAAAATATCAAGAAATGTAGTTAAATAGTAGTTAAATAAAACAAAGTTTTATTAAACAACATAGTGCACCAATTTCTGCTTATAATTTATTGTTAGACATACGTAAATATATAGCGTAAACGTGAATTCTTGACAGAACATAACAAGAAATATAAATATTTTTATATATTTGACTAAATAACTAAAAGATCAAATAACTGAATGTAAGATTTCGTAGGCTTTTACTGTCGGCGTCAGTTCTAATGTAATCTTCTTCCGTGCTTCGTCGTATTATTGCAATTTTCCTTGACGTTTTTCTGCCCATGATGCAGCTTCTATGCGATCTGTTGTCAGACAGTCTAATAACAGATACTGGACAAAGAGCAAGCTTACAACAACGCTACAAAACGCCGAAGAAAATGACATTGCAATTGCAAATATAATACAGCTAAAAGCAAGTAAGTAAATAAAAAACTAGAAAGGATAAATTCTACAATAGGTACACTCGGTTGATTTAAAATCGACTCACCCGGCAAGCGACGTAGACCTAACGTCGCACACAGAAACTTTCAACATTTAACTGGATGTTTGTAGTAATAAAGCAATTTGCTTATGAGCACGTAAAATAGCTACGTAATGTGAAATGAATGGGAAGATCGCTGCAGAAATATATTCTTTTTCAGATACTTTTAATACCTGCGCTATTACGTAGTATAGCGTTTGCCAACACCCATTACCATTAATGACATATAAACGCAAATAAAATAATAATACAAATCAATTTTAGAATCATAAGAAAAATTATTTATCGAAGCAGATAGACAGGAATCTATGTTCATCTTAAGTTTGTTTCGTTAAAAACACTGATTTTATTCGAGAATTTATAACCAAACACACAGTAAACAAATAATAATTTATTTGAAATAATAGAGAAGGTAAACGAAAAGGCAGTCAAACTGAAAACAAATTAATACACAGAAAACCTTTTTAATTAATGGTTGGTTCTGAAGGACATTTTCTGCACCATCATGCGAACATTCATTCTCTAAAGCAATAGGGTGAATCGAAAAACGCGTTTTTTTTTCTGCAATACAATTCTAATAGCACGGAAAACTTGCGCATAGGCGTCATTATAAATAAAAAAATATTTAAGAAAATTTTTTTTCAAAATTTGATTTCGGGCAGAAGGCATAAAGTTACCAAAAAAAAGTCAAAATCTCTGTAAATTAAAAAAAAATGCAAAAATTACAAAAAAATACAATGTAATAGTGAAAAAAGTGTTTTTAAGAGTGTTCTTAATGCATACAAAAAGTAATTAGACCCATTCTTGTTTTACTGAATTCGCGCAAAAGACCTAAAGTTGCGAGCAGGATTGCCGCCCTGAAAATATTATGTTGGCTATGATAATGGATGAGAGATCACACATTAGAGAACCTGGCTACAGGAGGATCCTTAAATCCAGAAATGAGCCATCGGCTGAAGGTTACGTAAGAGACTTCAAAATACCTTCAATAAATTTTAGTGCAAACGACTATACCGAAGTAATTGATTGGTCAATCTGCAAGTTAACACCGCCGCCACTACTGTCCAAGATACCAATTGAACACATTGCTTCTTTGTTGAAAGACAAAGTGCTATCAGTCTTTAACTACCTCAAATTCCCATGCCACACCCAGTCAGTTGAGAGGTATGTAAAACTGGTTACAGAAGCAGCAGAAAAAGTGTGCGGGCATGAAAATCGAGATGGTTATATTAGAGCTATTTTAAAATCAAGACAACTGATGCCCACATTTAATTAAAAGTCAGAACTCAAAGGGGCTTCTATGTAAATAATCTTTTGCCTACAACGAACATATGCATTGTACAAAGTAAATAGTTACTGTAAATATTGTAAATAAAATTCACCCTGGCTGGTTGGTTGCGTAGGGAGGATGTGGAAATCACTTGTTAGAGTCTTACTACAAACCTAATGTGTTAAATAAACACTCATGAGATATGGAAAACGGCGTTTTTACGGGACTATAACTTAACTTATAGTATAATTTAGACCTTTTGCACGAATACAGTTAAGGAATAACAGGTCTGAAAGTATTTTTTCTGGATTGGGAAAGCTATTTTGAATGGTTTTTACACTATTACAAATTAAAAATAAAACTTTTATGGGTTTTGGCACATGTTTAAAAATCGTCGAAAATCATGAAATATCGTTTTTTGCGATACAACCCGCAACTTTAGACCTTTTGCGCGAATTCAGTAAAACAAGTATGAGTCTAATTATTTTTTGTATGCGTTAAGGACACTCTAAAAACACTTTTTTCACTATTACAACAAAAAATGTATTTTTTGTAATTTTTGCAATTTTTTTCAAATTTACCGGTATTTTGACTTTTTTGGTAACTTTAGGCCTTCTGCGCGATTTCAAATTTTGAAAAATGATTTTTTTAATATTTTTTCATTTATAATGACGTGAAACGCGCGCAACCGCAGTAAGCCCGGATTTTGTAAAAAAAGAAAAGAACAAGAAAACCAACTTAAAAACCTGATCCTACCTGCATCCACTGGCGTTGATCTTCGGAAACCCCAACAAATCTAGCTCAGCTTGCCGGAGAAGGTGGGAGTGGGAGAATTCGAAATGTAAGCTCGGTAAAACAAATGGCGCCACGTTATTTTCAAAATTTCCCGAAGATTTCCCGAGTAAAATAACGAAAAGGTCGTAGGACGCAAAGTTCGGAAAAGTAGGATCAAATACACACCCAGTTTGCGTATTTACACATAACTTTAGCCCAAATATTCTAATATTTTAATAACTTTAGTCGACAAAGAAAACACCCAGAATTAACATGTGTAAAAAAAACTATTTAATACAATTTCTTTTAAATACAACAACCCAATACCCACCTAGAAGGTGCGTTCGGTTAACCTGAAATAGGTGTACATGAATAGAATCACCCTATATATAACTTAGCAATATCTATGTTTTGACAACAGTTTCGAGATACCCTGTAGGTACTCTAACCAGAACCATACGTATGCTTTTAGTTTTACAACGATACACAAGTTAAATAATACACTGGATTTCCCAGTAAATAAAATGAAAGCTATACCTTAGTGATAAAATTATTAACTTTAAATTACTTTGAAATTGTACCAAAACAAGAAAATGAATTAAATTTAGACGTTAATGTTTCACAAGATAAAAAAAAAACAGTTACAGATTAAGTTATTAAAATCCTCAAAATATATTAAAGTATTAAAGTGACCCAATGTACGCCATCTAGTGACAACGGTGTAGAAATTATTTGAGTAGCGTATTAACCTCTTACTACAGTACTTAAAAGAATATCACATCGGGTTTAAACGGAATGACCTTGAAACTGGCGGAGTTTACTACACTAAAGCGTCGTTTTTCGTAAACTGCAGACGTTGTTAGGGTTCTTCAAAACGTAGCAAATGATGTAAACGAAAGAAGACTTACGGTTTGGAAGCGGTTTCAGTACACAAACCTCTACCGAAGAGCAGACAGATTTCTCGTAGTCTATGATTTAGTTGACAACCGCCAACCAGTGATATCTTCACGTTCTGGTACCTAAGCCGGCAGTAATTCAGCCAAAATTCTAGTATCTAACCCAAGGTCACCTGAATTATCAAAATAAAACGGACGAAATTAGAAAATTGAAAGACAAAACAAAATAATAGGTTCAATAGCTACCTGCTCGGTGAAATTAAACCAAATCTGGCCCTCGAATATGATGTTTTAAAATTCAAACCACGTGCTGTTCCTAACCAATGCGATCCCAAACGTCCAAGAATGACCTCAGAAATGGAAATCCATCACGGATAAAACTCAATACCAGCCAAAAATCCCTTTATATCCCAGGAAGAGTCCTTAATATCGGAACATGCCGAATAAACACACTAATAAATCCGTAACATTACTCGGAACTCTAAAATGGCGGCATGATGGTTAGCAAAATGCGGTCTTGCACGAGGTTTTCAGTACGACAGGCAGATTCGAAAAGCACGCGAAGCCGGCTAAATCCGCGCTTCTCAAGAGTAACATGAAATTCCCTACCTTACCGACCTAGCGGCTATATTCAATCTACCGGTTGGAAACAGAGACCTGAAAAATTAACCTTACCTAAAAGTATCGAATCTGACAGCCGATCACAACCAATGAATTACACCGAGAGATACAAATAACCAATATTTAAATTTAACTTGAAGGATCCATTAGAGCACCAGTATGAAACTCCCAGTACGTATCACTTGAAATAAATACATTAACTTGCTAAAACAAACCAAAATCACCCTTCTATCGTAGATGCCTGACAAACTATAGAGCATAAATTACCCAAATATGAACTGAAATACGAAATCCGGAAGTAATTAATACAACTAAACACAAATGTTGAGATACCTCAGCTACGGAAATATCCTAACGAGAACTGGAGTACAATCGTACTCAAAAATAAATCTATTAGGTACGTTAAAGCAATTCTACCTACGATATTACCCCATTGAAACTTAATTACAGAATTGACCCGTTACAACTCCACCTCACCTTCCAAAGGAAATTTACATCGTAAATTGACGATATGCAATCAAGCACCTTAGAAAAGAGAGTTTAAAAAAAACAATATCACTGATACGTAACCCTAACCAGGAAGAGCATTCATACCTCTGCCCCAAAATCCGTAAAACAACTAACTTTGGCCCCAATTACACCACACTCGTTTACTCCAGAGATGACAGAACTAGCCTAACACCCACACGGCTCTTCGACATTCGGCCGGCATACTAGGAAAGAAAAAAAAAAAATTAAAACCACAAAGCATTGACTGGAGTGCACAGTGCGGACCGAAATCCGTCCAACCGAGTCCCCAGAACCCCAGACAGCAGCAAAGGGGAAAGGGGATAAGAGAGGTTTCACTAAGGTGTGCCCCGAGAGGGGATCATTACCTGCCCAGACAGCACAGGAAAAGGAGCGCTACTGCCTGAGACCCCAAGTCCCGAGTCGACCGAGCCCCAGCACGCAAAACCGCAACCCAGCAACAGTGAAAGAGGACATCGGGTGAAGCCTTTCGTACCTCATAAGAAAAAAAAAAAAACCAAAGAAAAGAAAAGAAAACGGGACAACTAAAAAAAAAAAAAGGGTTTATTACTACACGATAAGGGATACCAAAAGGGTTCAGGAGTTTGGAAATTGGGAAGGGTAACTGTCACCTCGACATACACACATCACACACACAACAACCGCATCGAGCCAAGGGTAGCTGGAAACAAAAAAAAACTAGGGGAGACTGCTAAACAAAATCCAAAAGAACCAACGAAGTTGTTTAAAGTCACTACCAGCATCGCAGAGACTGACACGCTGAAGGCAAATACAAACAAAGAGATACCTGATCTCTGAAATTCTGGCCAAACACAAAAATATGAACGTTAAATACCCACCCCAAAAGTTTAATGTCTCGGACGGCCCATCCGGACAGACGCAGTAAAAACTGTACAAAAAGATTTATTCATAACCATTGCCGAATCAAAAACAAACAAAATGACGTCCACCTATCCTGCCGTCGACATCGGCTCCGCCACAGGGGCAACGAACTGACAGCTAGGCAAGACTGCCATTCGTAAGCACTCCCTTGACGTCTAGTCAAAATCGAGTATATCCAAAATCCTAAACAAAGGATGAAAAGTCAAATCCGAGAAAAGTCAAAATCCAAAGGGGTACCTAAAATCATCTAACACAAAAGATACCAAACCCCATTTCTAATTTATTCGCTGCCACAGCACCACAGTCAGACAGTTCCACATAACTTTAAAAAAAAATGAACCGCAAAAGAATTCACAAGCACGAACCTGACACCCAACTGTAAAGCCTACGATGACCAAAGGAGCGAAACCGAGTGATTTCAGGACGCCTCTTACGCCTCGGCCACAACACCGACAGGAGTATTCGCTGGCCCACCTGCAAACCGTTCAAGTCCATACAATTCCTATAACAAGCCAAAGAGAAAAAAAACGAGAAAACGAACGTTACCAGACAGATCCAGGAAATAACTAATGCTTAGTCTTCAGGAGGATGAGCTTTCAAATCTTTGGCATGCCACACGCCATGATGTTTGCCAGCATCATCCGACAACTCGTATGTCCAGGGTGACAACCGTTTGGTAATCCTAAAGGGTCCTATAAATCGTGGTGCCAATTTAGCCGCACAATATTTAGAAGCATCGGAGAGGACGTAATTGCGTCGCCATACCATCTGGTTCGGTAAGAATTGTTGATCTCGTCGACGCAGATTATATTGATCTTTGCTCTGGTCGTACGCTCTACGCAATCTAATAATGACATCCTTATATAAGCGATGCATCTCGGCAGTACGTTCTTGATTGATATTTTTCCGATCAAATTCAATCGGAGCATCCTGATGCTGTAAAGTGCCCTTTTTCGGACATTCACGACCGAACACTATAAGATTAGGAGTGACACCAGTGACCTCATGCTGAGCTGATCTAATGGCATAACCAATATGAGCCAAATGTCGATCCCAGTAACGATGATTGTCAGAAACGTAACTTCGTAACATAGTCTTTAGAACACGATTTATGCGTTCGCACGGATTGGCCTGAGGATGATATAAGGCTGTATACTTAACCTTAACCCGATAGGACGACATAAGCTGAGAAAACTCTTTAGATCTAAACTGTACCCCATTATCTACAATGATGGCATTCGGAGTTCCAAAAAGTAAAAACACATTTTCCTCAATCAATTTACAGACGGCCTGCGAAGTAGCTTTACGTAAAGGGAACATAATCGGAAATTTACTAAAACAGTCCGCAACTACTAGTATGTACTGATACCCCGAAGTAGATTTAGGTAACGGTCCCACCAAATCCGCACACAACAATTCAAAGGGTCTAGTGATGGCTGTTTGTGGGCTTAACATTAGTCCAGCAGGTCGTTGTTGCTCCGGTTTGTTGGCTTGACAAACTTTGCAACGTCTCAAAACAGCGGCGACATCGCTTTTCATTTTTGGCCAATAATGATTTTGCTGTAAACGATGGTACGTTTTATAGACTCCAAGATGACAAAGAGTCTCATGAGTATCCACAATGAGCTGTTTGCGTTTATGGCTCGGGACGACTTCTTTCCAAGAATCGGTGTTATCAGCTAACATTGGGTAAGATGGACGAATATTCTTATACAACTGACCGTTGATGATTTGCCACGACGGATATTTTACCGGATTCTCAGTTACATTGCGCATCATCCTGCAATACCATTTATCCTGAGCTATATCTGTACGGGTCATCTGGGTGTCTGTGACAATATCTACTATCGGAACAGCTCGAGACAAAGCGTCTGGAACCACATGATCCTTACCCTTGCGATGGACAATATCAAAATCATACTGTTGTAACCTAATGGCCCATCTCGCTAAACGGCCTGAAGGTGACTGTAACCTATTCAACCAGACTAAACTATAGTGATCCGTAATCACCGTAAATCGCGAACCTTCAAGGTATGGACGAAGTTTCTCCACCGCCCAAAGTACCGCCAAACATTCACGCTCCGTCGTAGAATATTTACGCTCCTGCGGCGTTAACGACTTGGACAGATAGCTAATGACCTGTTCTCCATGCTCTGGATGAATCTGAGACAAAACTGCACCAATGCCGTATGCGCTTGCATCAGTTTGCACCTGAAAGGGCAGCGTAAAATCTGGACATGTCAAAACCGGCGCGCTAACCAACGATTCTTTCAGTATTTGAAACGCAACCTCACATTCCTGCGTCCAACAAAATTTCTGATTTTTCTTCAAACATCTAGTTAAAGGCTGGGTAATATCCGCAAAATTCTTCAGAAACCGACGATACCACGAGGCCATACCTAGCAATCGTCTGACATCCGATACATTTTTCGGAGTAGGTAAGTCGATTATCGCTTTCACCTTATCCGGATCCACATGTAAACCTTGTTTATCGACGATATAACCTAAATAACGCAATTGTGGACGACAAAACGAACATTTCTCTTTGGAAACCGTGAGATTGGCTTCATTCAACCTTTTGAAGACCTCCGTCAACACTTCGATATGTTTTCCGAAGGTTCCTGTTACGATCACAATATCATCCAAGTAGGTGAAAACATACGGTTCTAATTCTGGCCCTAATACGCGATCTATCAAACGCTGGAAAGTAGCTGGGGAACCTGATAATCCCATAGGTAGGCGACGAAATTGGAACAAACCTCTACCTGGCACAGTGAAAGCAGTATACGGCTTCGATGATTCCGACAAAGGAACTTGAAAATAAGCGGATTTAATGTCTAACGAGGAAAGATACTGAGCGTTCCTGAGCTTATCTAAGATAGTTGACACATACGGAATTGGATAAGCATCCTTCACAGTAACCTGATTTAATTTTCTGAAATCCACACAAACCCTATAACTACCATTTTTCTTTTTAACTAACAGAATCGGTGAAGACCAAGGACTATTCGACCTCTCAACGATACCTTCCGCCAATAAATTATCTATCTCGCGATTAATATGAGCCTGCATGACCGGAGAAACTGGATAATAGCGCTGTTTAATAGGATCCGCATCCGTTTTAATTTCATGCTCAACCAGAGTAGTACAGCCCAACTTATCCCCCATATTACTGAACCATTTGTCTATACTTGATTGTAGAAGCTCGTTCTGTACAGTCGTGAGTTCCGTTTGCGACGTCAAAGCTATAGCGGTAAGTTGAATCGTACTAGAAGCAACAAAAGACCATTCTCCATGCCTCAAATCCGGAACGATTTCCATTTTCTTCCAGAAATCTGCACCCAAAATAAGAGTATGCGGTAATGAAGGAATGACAAGGGCATTGATGAGCTTAACCCGATCTCGCAACGCAATAGGAATTGTAACAGAGCCTAACCCCAGACAACGTTGACCATTAGCGACCGTACACGCTACATCCTTATTCTCTAAAGCCAAAGCTAAGTGAGATAATATTTTCCAACCAGGACCACCTATAATCGTATTTGTGGCACCTGAATCTAACAAACCTAACATTGGTACACCTAAAATAGTCACATTCAAATAGGGACGTTCGTCATTTTGCACTTGCGCCAAAATATAATTTAAGACAGCCTGTTTTTGAATACCAAGGTCGTCACTACGCCCCAAGGAGAACAATTTACGACCAATCAATGTCTCCTGCGCCCGTTTCCCGACATCTGACATTTTGGGCAAGTACTGACGGTATACCCTTGGTTTCCACAACGAAAACAATATTTCCCGGTACGCGGTGATGTACATTGACGAGCCCTATGCCCTGCAGACTGACAATTCCAGCAATGCAATTCCGCAACTTGAGCTGAAGGTGCTGAGGACGTACTCATAGTGTCTGAGTAAACACACGCCAAGTCAGGCTCCATTAAGGTGGATTTACTCCTAGGTGGAGGGACAAAAGACTCGATAGTTTCCTTTTTAGCCTCTAACCTACGCCCTAATTCTAGCAACTGGGATATCGAGGAGACTTCAATCAAACTCAACTGACTCTGATAAAACGGAGAAATGTTTCGAAGCAAGATAGTCAGTTTAGCCCCTTCTGGAACAGACGTTGTTAACCGATTAAACATACTGTCCATTATGGCTACGTACATTCCGATAGATTCATTCGGCCCTTGAGTCCTTTTTTTAATTTCATCAAACAACTTCTCATTAAAATTGTGGGGCTGAAATTCGGCACGAAGTTCTCTCACCAAATCGGACCAACTACTAACTCGCCCTCTGATCGCACGATACCAAGTAAGCGCTTTACCCGTAAAGAGATCGCTAGCCGAGTGAAATAACTGTTCTCTCGAAACGTTCCTAGCTAAACATAATTCCTCAATATTCTCTAAAAATGCCCCCAAAGACACCCTGCGTTGCTCACCATCAAATTTCGTAATATTCCATTTAGAAACAGGAATGGATTTAATAACCGAAGTTGGAGGTACTACCGGTGCAGCCTGGTGAAGAGTAGAACTAGCCTGAGGATGATCTGATTCATCAGAATCGGAAATTTCATCCCCTGAGGAAGGAGCATTACTACTGGAAGATATCAAGGTCGTAAAGTCTATAGGAGCCAGTCCTGACACTGCTGCCTTTGCGAACTTACGAGCACGGGATTTAAGTGAAGATTGTAACGTAACTAATTCCCTGAAAAGTTGGGATACCTGACCGCTATCCTCATTCCCCGTTGGAAGCGCACGTTTCATGCGGAAATATGCATGTAATAGTTTGGTGTTAATCTTGGCGTAATCTGGACTAGTATCAGATCCGCAAAACTCTTCGATTGAGGATCTAAGAGCACTAATTTTCCCCTTGACATATTCCACATCCTCCGCGAAAGAATAGGGATAGGTCGGATAAGTAATTTTTTCACCTGACGCCTCTAACTTAAGACACGCTCGCAATGACATACGCATCTCTCGCACCGTCTTTTGATCAGTTACACCTCGAACCGTTAACTCATACTCCAGTTCCTGGCGATCTAACCTATTCACCTCTAACTTCCCTTCCATAATGAAAATACGTGAAAATACCGAAATATTAGGCCACAAAACTGACGTATTTATCCGCCAAGGTCAAAATATTTGGCCCCACGTTGGGCGCCAAATTTGAAACGCGCGCAACCGCAGTAAGCCCGGATTTTGTAAAAAAGAAAAGAACAAGAAAACCAACTTAAAAACCTGATCCTACCTGCATCCACTGGCGTTGATCTTCGGAAACCCCAACAAATCTAGCTCAGCTTGCCGGAGAAGGTGGGAGTGGGAGAATTCGAAATGTAAGCTCGGTAAAACAAATGGCGCCACGTTATTTTCAAAATTTCCCGAAGATTTCCCGAGTAAAATAACGAAAAGGTCGTAGGACGCAAAGTTCGGAAAAGTAGGATCAAATACACACCCAGTTTGCGTATTTACACATAACTTTAGCCCAAATATTCTAATATTTTAATAACTTTAGTCGACAAAGAAAACACCCAGAATTAACATGTGTAAAAAAAACTATTTAATACAATTTCTTTTAAATACAACAACCCAATACCCACCTAGAAGGTGCGTTCGGTTAACCTGAAATAGGTGTACATGAATAGAATCACCCTATATATAACTCAGCAATATCTATGTTTTGACAACAGTTTCGAGATACCCTGTAGGTACTCTAACCAGAACCATACGTATGCTTTTAGTTTTACAACGATACACAAGTTAAATAATACACTGGATTTCCCAGTAAATAAAATGAAAGCTATACCTTAGTGATAAAATTATTAACTTTAAATTACTTTGAAATTGTACCAAAACAAGAAAATGAATTAAATTTAGACGTTAATGTTTCACAAGATAAAAAAAAAACAGTTACAGATTAAGTTATTAAAATCCTCAAAATATATTAAAGTATTAAAGTGACCCAATGTACGCCATCTAGTGACAACGGTGTAGAAATTATTTGAGTAGCGTATTAACCTCTTACTACAGTACTTAAAAGAATATCACATCGGGTTTAAACGGAATGACCTTGAAACTGGCGGAGTTTACTACACTAAAGCGTCGTTTTTCGTAAACTGCAGACGTTGTTAGGGTTCTTCAAAACGTAGCAAATGATGTAAACGAAAGAAGACTTACGGTTTGGAAGCGGTTTCAGTACACAAACCTCTACCGAAGAGCAGACAGATTTCTCGTAGTCTATGATTTAGTTGACAACCGCCAACCAGTGATATCTTCACGTTCTGGTACCTAAGCCGGCAGTAATTCAGCCAAAATTCTAGTATCTAACCCAAGGTCACCTGAATTATCAAAATAAAACGGACGAAATTAGAAAATTGAAAGACAAAAAAAATAATAGGTTCAATAGCTACCTGCTCGGTGAAATTAAACCAAATCTGGCCCTCGAATATGATGTTTTAAAATTCAAACCACGTGCTGTTCCTAACCAATGCGATCCCAAACGTCCAAGAATGACCTCAGAAATGGAAATCCATCACGGATAAAACTCAATACCAGCCAAAAATCCCTTTATATCCCAGGAAGAGTCCTTAATATCGGAACATGCCGAATAAACACACTAATAAATCCGTAACATTACTCGGAACTCTAAAATGGCGGCATCAGGGGCTAGATACTTGACTGTGGGCGCAACCTATAGTTGACGCATACAAATAAGCCGTAAGTTTCAGAGTAGATTTCTACATTTTCAACTGATGTGGAAACATGTCCTTTCTACTTTCTTTTTGTAATTTGATAGATAACCTCAACGATGGACGCCTTTTCTGAAGTTTTTTTATTTGATGAAATTTCTTTAATATTTCTCTGTTTATTTTGTGTTTTGGTGAGAATTTGTACGATTTAATTTCCGTGTAAATATTATTATATATACAATTTTGTTTTAGGTGAAATTTCGTGTATGTATATAATTTTGACATTGGACACTTTTGTGCATTACTTATAAGCAGTAATTATACATTTGTTTTAAGCTTATTTTGTACACTATTTTTCATTTTAAAAAATGAGACGTTGTTGTGTTCCAAAATGTGATGATAAATCTGCTCCGAGGTAAATGCTGCCACCAATAATATCTATATATGGTTTAAAAGGTAAAATTTTTAACGTAATGAAAGGAACAGATATGTCTCTTGATATTGTTGTATGTAACGAGTATAGAGAGCACATTCATGTTTTGCTCAGAATTATAATAAATATTGTGGTTTTTAGTTATTTAAAAAAGATTAATAGCACATTGAGAGGTCGGGACACAAGAAATATTAATTTCGATTCGATGGTAAAATCCGCGCACGAGTTGCATTTAAAAACACGCAAAAGATAATAATATTTTTTGAACATTATTACTGTCTTCTTATATTTCAATGACAATTTGTAGTAAAATGACTTATTTAGTAACATTATCTTTTAGTTTAGTACGTAGGTATATTTTAGAATATGTATAAAGTTTAGTTTGAATTTATAATAAAAGATTTTTTTTTAAAGATTTTTACTTAAAAAAGTTATTCAAACCTAATTATCCCACACTTGAATTTCCCGCCTTGACAGAGGATTTAATTCTAGTTCGATGCGGCAAAAGTAGATGATGCTGTTTACGTTATGCCGGCGTTCCAAGTTTCCTATCTTTACTAGGGTTAATCGTTGGGCGGCATGATGGTTAGCAAAATGCGGTCTTGCACGAGGTTTTCAGTACGACAGGCAGATTCGAAAAGCACGCGAAGCCGGCTAAATCCGCGCTTCTCAAGAGTAACATGAAATTCCCTACCTTACCGACCTAGCGGCTATATTCAATCTACCGGTTGGAAACAGAGACCTGTAAAATTAACCTTACCTAAAAGTATCGAATCTGACAGCCGATCACAACCAATGAATTACACCGAGAGATACAAATAACCAATATTTAAATTTAACTTGAAGGATCCATTAGAGCACCAGTATGAAACTCCCAGTACGTATCACTTGAAATAAATACATTAACTTGCTAAAACAAACCAAAATCACCCTTCTATCGTAGATGCCTGACAAACTATAGAGCATAAATTACCCAAATATGAACTGAAATACGAAATCCGGAAGTAATTAATACAACTAAACACAAATGTTGAGATACCTCAGCTACGGAAATATCCTAACGAGAACTGGAGTACAATCGTACTCAAAAATAAATCTATTAGGTACGTTAAAGCAATTCTACCTACGATATTACCCCATTGAAACTTAATTACAGAATTGACCCGTTACAGACGCCTATGCGCAAGTTTTCCGCGTTATTAGAATTGCATTGCAGAAAAAAACGCGTTTTTCGATCCACTCTAATATGTAATAGACTTTTATATCTTGCCCCCATACATATTCTTATTCATGTATAATTTCTTAATTATATAAATACTTAGAATTAAAGTGAAATTGTATGCGATAGCGATTTAACTATACATATGTTAAGCTCGCATTAAGACATTATCGGTTTAGGAATTTATAAATGATCCCTTGCATATCAAACTGGATTTAAGAGGGTCGTCTACCAGTGATTATTTTACAGCGGTGCCATATCTACATAATTCTATAAATCGTCTGCTTGATTTTATTTCAATATAATTTGAAAATTGAGCTTCATACACATATTTCTACAAATGTTTTACGTCTACATATACAATTTTGTCTATTAATATTCGGTATTAAATTCACAATCTCTTTTCCCGTTACAGGCCGTTACTTTGATACGGGAATCGAGATTACACTATCAATTTTTAGATTTAATTACTGAAATTTGCTGTGAGCATTCAAAATACGTCTACACATGTGTGTATGAAGTCCGATTTTAAAATACGTTTTAAATAAATTATAAAAACATTATATTATGAAAAAATTTAACTGTGGCAACATCGCCAACTGTCAAACGGTAGTCGGGCCTCTTAATAGAAAAATATATTGTATATACATAGATAGTAATTACATACGTAGTAATTAACATACAGTTGACCATACTATTACTTCTTTGCATTCGGGGGCCGGAATAAAGCATACTTTTAACGGGTTTTATGGCAGTTTGAGTCGATTCTAAAGGTATGTTCGCAGAGTGAATTTCTTGCGATTTCAGTTTAATTGGAATTTGTCGAATGCGCATGCGCTGCCAGAAAATCGAAATTGTCAACTAATACGTATTTTTGTTGTGCGAACGGGTTTCCCGTACTTGTAGCATATTTCACTTATATTTGTAATAGCACACTTCACTTATATTTATAGCAGCATACTTCACTTCTATATTTGTATTATTTATTTTTTATTTTATCCTATTTTGTTTCGCCGTTTCGTTTTAAAACTGGAGCCATGCAGAGGTAGACCTAAACTTTTCTGTGCGCAGACGCTAATTCTAAATTGGAGATATTTCTACCGACTCTTTCGACTGTCCAAATACAATTTCCAGCTACGATTTCGACACTCTGCGAACAACAACCTGCTAATTTCGAACTCATCAAATTTCGTATTTCTTTACTGCGAACGCTTACATCTTATTACGCGTGCGTCGTACAATTTCTGATTAATTTAGTTTACTCTGCGAACATACCTTAAATCAACCGAGTGTACGTATAATGTAAAAAATTATTTAATTAATAGTTGATATAATATCCGCTGCTTATAGAAATTACTAACTGATGACAATAGTTTCCAGCCCGCAATCTGTCTCATACATTACATCGTTGATTGAAGGAATACATAAAGATGCGCAACCTATGACAGTTGACAGAAATTTCAGATCCCATCAAATGGAGATTTGCATTGGATGGGATCTGAAATTTCTGTCAACTGTCATAGGTTGCGCATCTTTATGTATTCCTTCAATCAACGATTACATATATTTCTAGTTAAGTCTGTCCTGACGTTGCTTGTTATATCTTTGATCGACTCTATTATTATAACACTACTACCAACTTTATTTTCCTCGCAATTATAGCCCACTTTTCATATATCCAGTGTATTTTTGTATTATTTTGACATTCAAGGATTACAAATATTTTAAATGCATGAAAAAGGCATATTTCTTGGACTTTCACCAGAAAAACACTTATAACTTGGAAACCGTAAAAATACAAGCTAATATGACTAATAAGGAGTGATAGAGAATTATTAAGTGTTCCATTTCAAAAAAGTGACTTTTGTCGATATGGACTTAGTTAAAATGATCGTTAATTTCGCACGGCCCTGGATATACAGATATAATTTTGAAGACGTAAGTTTGTTGCGCTGTATTTCTGCTAGTACCATGTAAAATATCAAGGTCAATATACGTATAATATGGAAATTGAGCATAAGAACAATGAATATAATTTTAATACAAAACCAAATGAATGTAATTTAATTTAAAGGAATCTTTAGTTTAGTTTAGTTTAGATAAACGTGGAAATACTTGCTGAATAAGCTTCCATAATTAACGTGATCACGGTTTTATTATTAAGAAGATTTAACTTTAATTACTAGAGATTAATTTTCAGGATTGTAATGCACAGTATATTCAATTTCGTATGTCACGAGTCGTACAACAAAACACGGGTTATTGTGACAAAAAATGGACCACCTAACTAAAGCGTATGATAGAAATATGATTTACATGAGATTTGAACTCAAGCAGGCGTTATAGTTGCTTTTATTTGTAATACAATAAAATACGATTTTAAAATATGATTTTGCCAGTTTAAAACTATTGACGCGGTAAATCATGCCTGGGAATGTATAGAAGACACTTAATTTATTGGGATCGGCATTTTTTACAATCTCGAAATCAACATTGCAGAAGTCTATAGGTTATGAAGAGGTTAAATAAAGGATGTGAGGTTAGATATGCATTAACTCATCTAAACACAAATTGATGTGATCTAGCGCGGGGTTAAAAAAGAGATTTCTGCCTAATAAGAAATAATTACGCAAGCATTAATAAAATTATTAGAGTTACAATCCAAATTACAATTTATAAAATTGTTTCGTTTACTTTCGTTAAACTTTAAACTTACAACAATAAATTAACCCAACTCATATTGGCAAGAGATTTGAAATTTACTACGCGTAATACTTTTAGTTCATCAGCAACATCTACAGACCCTCACTTTCTACCTAATCCTCAATAAATCTTTGACTTACCGTTACTACTCCATTTTCTGGTGGAACAATTTGCTGTTCCGGCCGTTAAGGAATTTAATTAAAAATTTTAATAGCCATTGTATAATGAATTAACTTTGAAGATCGTACCTACCTGCGTCACCGTGTCTGCGAAAATTCAAATAAAACACCAACTATGAGGTGCTCTTTCAATTTATTTTGTTTTTCCAATTTTACGTGCTGAACCGAGATATTCGTAATGTTTTAATAACATTGCAGTGTTGTAATTAAGTTCATAATTGAAAATAAACAAATCAACGGTCGACAGTGCCAAATACAATATAACAATGTAATAATTTAATAGTTTAATGGAAATTGTTTCCGGTGAAATTATAAAAACATACATGTAGTGTCCGGTTGATAAAGAAATTCTGGAAAATCTAACTGGTTTTATGACATTATTACCGGATTTTATACCACTTCCAGTTATTGTTGTAATAATGCGATGAAATTTGATTTTTGTGGATGACTTTGATCGAGCATTTTCACACATAACGCTGAATCATCGACTATAATGGATTTGTGCGAGATATGAAACCCAATAAAATTGGTTGTAAAATTTGATTAAATCGACGTGAAATACGCTTGTCTACTGTAACAGTTCATAATTATTACCGCTTTATATATACTGCTACTCTTTCAAATTTGTGCAGAATTAGATTATGCAAACCTCAACACAAGTTTAAAATTAAATTAGAATTTATGAATCAATACTGATTTCCGTTGATACAGAAATATTTAGCAGATTTAAATAAATGCACTATACTAAAAAATATATAAATTGATATCGAAACTAAAGTCTTTTTAACATGATTAACATGAACTGACATTTACATAACTGTATAATCGAAACGAAAACTAGCAAGTTAGAATATGGTTCTATTAAAAAGTCGTTCTTATGTACAGTCACTGACAGAAGTAATGTCTCCCCCTACAAAGCAAAGAATATCAAATCTACATTTCTTCAAGTTGACCCGGTCTCGACTTAGGTAACACAGCTGCGGTAAGTAAACACAGGTGCGGTAGGTAAACACCGTAATTGTCAGCAGATTTAACGACATCTAAACATACATCCTCTTCCAATTTCAAATCTATTCAATTTCAGTAGTGCTTTTTACAGTTTCTTGTTAAAAATTATAATACACGTAAATGAATGAAGTATACCTACTCAATTGCAAATTAGAGTATCTTGAAAGGATATTTAAATAAAAATTACAAAATTATAAAAATACAAATATTTACCATAAAACTCTTGAATTTATAGAATTGCGCCAGTACACAGGGTTATTCACGGAACTGGTTCGTTAGAACTTTTCGATATTCCTGAAATGCTACAATTCTGAAAACTTATAATTACGGATGGTGTCATCTGGTCTCATTGGTGAAATTATTTACGCTTTTGTATTACTTCCTGTTTAGCGGAAATCAACTTTCTTAATTTAAAAAGCGTGCCTATATTTTTTATGAAATTTTTAGATGCAATTTTACATCAAAACTTACTAAGGTATCTTATACCCAAAATCAGCTGTTTTTGAGTTATTACATTTTTTCAAAAATAGGGCCAACTGCAGCGTTATGTTAAGAATTCTGTATTTAAGGAACCATTGTATGTACTATGGTGGACTCCGCAAGGTCGACACCTAATGTACCCTGTGTAACAAGTACTTAGTCCACTGACATTAGAATAAGTCAAAGTGACACAACTGACGGAAGTGTCACTCATTTATTTATACGTTTTATTACGATAATTTGTACAAAATGCCACAACTAACTAATGTTGAAAGAGCTATTATTATTTCTAAATTAGAAGACAATTGGTCTTTACGAAGAATAGCGGCGCATATGCATATAAGAACCTGGTGTAACAAAAACTATGTAGATGTTCTCCCATGGCCTGCCAAAAGTCCAGACCTGAATCCCATCGAAAATGTCTGGGCTTACATGGTAAAACGAATTTATCATACTAGAAATATTAGACCTGCTAACACCGAAGAGCTTTGGCAGGAAATACAAAATGCATGGGAAGCAGTTCGACAAAATTACGATATGCGATCGTTAATAGGATCAATGAGAAAAAGACTGCAACGTACAATTGCGGCTCACGGTGGGTCTACAAAATACAGACTATATTTTTATTGCTGTTTAGTTCATATTTCACTTTTACATTAATAAAGTTTCAAGTATTACACCTGCTTTTAAATGCTTTTAATTAAAAAAATTCTAGATAAAACGCCACTGATTGAAACCATATTTACAATACATAAAAATAAAAAAAATACTATAGCATCTAAAAGGTGTCCAATTTAAAAAGTCCACCGATGTACATATCTCTCTATGTGCTGGAATTTGGATTAATTTGTTCATTTAAATATATACTATGTTGGAACTAGTTTCACGTTTTCTACCGTTTATAAATCTTGGAGAGAAAGAGTGGTTTATGTAATGTACTTTATCCCGAAGGATGACATCTCCCCCATTTTATTTAATTTTCATTTTAATTAGCTTTCCCACTTTTTTCATGTCGGGATCTTGAGTGATTTAGAGTACGTACGACTGCATTGAGTCGCAGGCAACGTCATCTACACACAGTACACAGTCACGGACAGATAACACATGCAATTCCAGTAAGTTAAATTCATAATCCTAATGATTTTTAACACCAAATCTGCTAGAAAGCAATTTCAAAGAACATAATAAAGTTTATTTGCCGTCATTCAAGACGAATTTTTCTGAATTAGGTCTACGCTTTCTTACCCAGAGCTGGTATTAACGTTAAGTTAAACACTGATATATAGGCTTTGAATGTTGATTTAGTGCTGTCATCCGAAATGAAGTCATAGAGTTGTTGGTACATTTATGTGGAGAGAATCCAAAAAAGGTCGCTTTGGTGTACTCTTCATAATATGGTTGAAATGGAAATTCAGTACAATATCCCCTTCGCAACTTTCATCTATGTATATAAGGCTTTGTCGTTAGCGATTAACATATCACTTGATGGTGTTTTCTTTTAGGGAGTACGTGGAGTGTTCTCCTGGCCATTCTCTCTTATTGCTTAGTTTGATAGTTCCTTCCGAAGCTATACTTGTTGACCATTTCATCGTTCGGTAGACTTAGAAGTGGAGAGAGCCTCGCTTGAGATGTCCACGCTCACTCATACGCTTCTTACAGTCCCGCCCCGGTCAGTCTATGCAATCCCGCAGGAGCCGCTCCCTCTACCACTATGTGTAAGCGGGTGAGGTCTAAAATTATCTTTAGGGCCGCCGTTGGGCATTGCTCCGGTGATACATACACATGCTAGGAACAGGTGGAGAGATATTTGGACAAGGAGCCAAATATTCCGAGCCAATGGGGATATACCCCAGTGTCTTCCAAGCGGAGATCAATGCCATTTGAAGATGTGCTCGACTGAACTTGGACAGGAACTATCGGAAGCAGAGCATTGCAATTTTCTCCGATAGTCAAGCAGCGATAACGGCGCTGAGTTCTAACATCATCAGCTCGAAATTAGTCTGGGAATGTTTTAACAGATTGAACAACCTAAGAACCTAGAACCTAGAACTAAGCAGAATTAGACTACGCATCCTTTGTCACCTTGATGAACGCTTGACAAGGATAGGTCTAAAACAGAATAGCGACTGCACGTTCTGTGGGGTTGAGGATGAAAATCCGGAACATCTGACATCTTACAGTATCGTCATTACGGAAATCCGAGCTACTTATCTCGGCAAAGACGTCATAGATGAAGAAGAAATACCTTTTTTAACACCGAAGTGTATTTATTTTCTTGGCGTATGTAAGTACATATAATGCAATTTTTCCCAAACGCCAATTAATTAAACATATTTTTATATAAAAATATGCCGTCCCGAAGTGGAGTTGAACCACCAGGTAGGGCTATCGCGGCTCTACCGCAAACCGTTGCGACCACCGGGGGGCTACGACTGTATAAAAATATGTTTAATTAATTGGCGTTTGGGAAAAAATTGCATTATATGTACCTACCTACTTACATACGCCAAGAAAATAAATACACTTCGGTGTCAAAAATGTTGCCAATCCTAGGTCATTATAACATCTCGTTCGCATATATTTGTGAAGTTTACTTGTGCAGTCGTAGCCCCCCGGTGGTCGCAACGGTTTGCGGTAGCGCCGCGATAGCCCTACCTGGTGGTTCGACTCCACTTCGGGACGGCATATTTTTATATAAAAATATGTTTAATTAATTGGCGTTTGGGAAAAATTGCATTATAAGAAATACCTTCTTTGAAACCATCACAGCTATTGCAGTTTATCAAAGCTCTTAGACTGGATGGGAAACGTTGAGAGCGAGCCTACCCCAGTAGCTTACAGCTCATTCCAGGAGGCACAACAGATCAATAGGTCGTAGCGCAATACCAACCATACTTAAATCTGCAATCTAAAATCTACCGACAGACTTACTGGCACAGATTACGTTATCCCTAAACGATCTATCGTAGACTCACGGAATCTACTCCAGAAGATTGTCTGACTCTGGAAAGAAATCTTTAAGAAATAATTTGTCCATAATCCTTGTGCTTTACGACTTCTTCGCAATTTTGTGTTTTTTTTTTCTTAGGCTTTTTATCTTGAGCTGTTGTGGAATACCATAGCAATTATGAAGAATCTGCCAGTAGTATCGATAAGGTGATTCATAGAACCGTGCTATGCGCATAGTTTGATCAAGCAGGAAACAAAAACTAAAGCCATAGAAAGGAACTGATTCTGAAGATTTTGGTCGAAACAGAAGTAGTGAAGTATATGGCGGGCTTGATTACTTTTGACCGTAGTTTAGATAAAATTGTTGATAATAGCAGACTAAAGGACTACAGGACAGTTAATGAAAAAAAGGTAACTCTTAAAACGTGTGGAGGCGCCGCCGAATGTAGGGAAGCATAACAAGCTGTAGCATCATCTACGTAACGGCGACGCGTTTGCTATGCACGCAACAGACATGTAGTACGTCCACCATGTGTGATATAGCGTGGTTAGGTACACCGTTCGAGTTGACGCTCACCACGTCTCCAATGAACCAAAATTCACTCACGGTCAGTTCGAATCTGGATTCGTCGGAAAACAAAATGTGCCTCCACTCGGCATCCCAACGATGTCTCGCCTCGACCCACTGGCGCTGTGTACGGCGGTGCTTGCGCTTGAAGGCGCATACATCCTTGCTCATTCCATTCAGTCGATGACTGCACTGCTGACAACAGCCGCTCAAGATAGCGCGAGATTTCACAGAGGGATATACGTGCGCTGTGCATATCCATAACCGTTCCTCGCTCAAACTCAAACAATAACCAAAGCGTACCAAAGCAAACACTCTTCATCTACAAAATTCTAATAGAAATAGTTTAACCATAGAGTCTTGAATTATCAAACTTAGTGTGCAGTTATTTAAATCGTTTGCTAATGTTCTTAATTTTTTAAAGCGAACTACACATTTTGCTCGACGATCTGGTTAGAATTCAGAATGAAGATGATACCATCTACATCCGAACACATGATTCTATTCAAATAATGAAATAATAAAGTAATGAATGAATGGAAACAACCGAGAGCTTACGTCTTCGTTTATAAATCCAGTAAAGTTAAAACTATTCTTATAAATAATTTGTGAGTGCTATCCTTTGTGCACGCTACTAATTCCGAATATATCTCTGAATGCATAAATTTAATTGCAAATTGTTATTTGATTTTCATTATAGTCCTGCATATCATAGGAGAACATACGAGATTCAGGACGACAATTTTACTGCTTCCACTTTACGACTTATGTACTAGGAGAGTTTGTCAAACCGTATACATCATACTTAGAAGTATACACCTATATTTTAGTCATTTGTGTGTTTAGTGGTGGATAGACTTAATATGCAATAATAACGTAGAGCGACGAGAACGTATGCATGTGAATATGTTATGAACATTATCTGTAGAAATACTACTTGTGGTAGTGCATATAAAAGCTCCGCTTCAGTTCAGCTGCGGATAACATATCTATTTATATGCATGCGGTATAAATTCGCTTCATGTTCAGTCTGTCGTGTTGCCAGCGAACTGCCAAATGTGTGGAACTTGCTCTCTTGCTGCTGTGTCTTTCTTAATTGGATAGCCATTTAAATGTAGATGGCTAGAACGAGAGAGGATTCCGTTAACGAAGTAAGTTGGTGTTTCTATAGTTTGGAAGTAGATCAGTTCAGAGGCTATTAAAACTAAGATTATTAGCGTTACCGTCGTTTTCAGCTATTAAGCGAGAGGGATTCCGAAGTTTTCTTTTAATTGCTTGATTGCAATGATGTAGTAAGTTTGGAAAATTGGTATGCATAATCCGATTTTATGTGTTTGAATGTGCAAAGTTGCAGGTTGCAAGACATGTTTGTCTATATCGAAACTTTAACATAATTATGTCTTCATGTTCGTCAAACTATGATACCTGCATATATGAGTAGTAACATTCCATAGACACTAACTCTTGTTTCGTAATTCCATTTTAAAGATAAAATAAGTCTATTAAAAGATGAAATTGCAAGATTTGAGAAAACACTGCAGTTTATTGATACACACTAAACATATCGGAACAGTCTGTAAATATTGGGCCTGAAATAAAAATCCTTTCATTTCAGTAGAAATACGGTTCGGTTTTCAAGTGTTCCGGAGTCAGTTTTCGCTTTTTTGTCAATAAGCGCGTATATTGTGAAACATGAAACACACAGGCGTTTCGCGTTTGTTCCGTTTTTCACAATATTCGAGTTTCGCATAACATCAAGTAGCTTGCACCTCGAATACCAGATGATGATAACGGAACAGTACCTGGGCGTCGACGTAAGGGGTAAGGATTTGTTCGCGTTTGGAAGTACTTTTTAGCCTAAACCCTAGCGGACATGCACTCACCAACGTAACACAAAGAAAATGTGAACGCTAGCTTCATTCCACTATCTGTAAAATAAAAATCTGGCTGTTACAATGTGTGGAATTTACAACTGGAAGTAGTATTTCTGGGAATTGACTACTTAGTAAACTAGGACGCAGATATAACTTGCATAGTATGAACAGAAGAGCAAATATTTTAGAACCAAAAATGATGGCTTTTTAAAACGATACTATAAAAAAACAATAGTGATTGGCTGAAAGCTTGTATAATACTCCATATGCATTTTAATTATTTTTGCAATTTTCAATTTGTTAGAGATCTTATTATTTTTATCTCAGAGAATGTCCTTAACGAGTATGTATTTCTGCTTTCGTTCCTTTTCAAAGAACAGCGAGAAAAGCATAAGACTACAATCCCATCAACTCAGCATTTCTATCTATACGTGTTACACAACAGAAATGATTGAGATGTGCTTTTTTGATGTATCTTCTTTCCTGCTGAATGTTATTATTATATAATCCATTAATCCCTCTACATTGACGTTTATCTTTGAGGTGCTATCTATTAAAAAATAGTCCACCACACCTTCGTCGTCTTCGTCAAAGTGATGACCTCTCAGTTCTTCTTTTAGTATCCGAAACATGTGGTAGTCATACGATGACATATTGGGACGGTAGGGCGGATATTTCAGTGTTTCCCAATGAAATTGTTTTCTGCCACTCTGTGCTTGCCTGCTTATACTCTGAGGTGGAATGGTGCACCCACGTCTCATCACAGGTAACAATGTGCCTCAGCAAATCATTTCCTCTGTTCGATATCGTGCCAAACGTTTTTTACACACGGCAGGACAGTTTGTTTTCTGATATTCTCTGAGGAGTCGAAAACCCACCTTGCCGAATCATCTGAAATGATTGATTGGGCACTTCCACATAATATTCACAAACGATTTCCCAAGTTGTCAGGCGGCGGTTGCCTCCACTCAGCTCACGGATCGCACGAATATTCGCCTCATTGGTGCTCGTCCGCGGTTGAACCGCATGGCTCTCGTTTTCCACTGACTCTCGGCCAACGGAAATTTTTTTGTGCCAGTTGTAGACTTGGGTCCTTGAAGGCGTTTTTTCAATGATCAGTGCAGTTAGTCGACGCAAAATTTCAACAAGTTTTACGTCCTTAAGCGCTAAAAATTTAATAATTATACGTTGTTCAACAGATGTGTGCAACTGTTGCTCGGACATGATGCTATCAACAGCCCATCTAGTTCGGCGGAGCGGAGCGGTTTACTCTCCTCCGTCTTACAGCACCTCCCTCCCCCTGCCAACAAATATCAAAACGTCACGACATTCACTTCATCTAGAGGACGTTAAAAAGAAAAGTCCGCTACATATTTGAGTCACTTCCGTATCATAGATATGTACTATAGCAGACAAAAGAATCACCTATTTTGCGGGGTGCCGATAGCGGTTTAATCTCTGATTTACTATTTGTTTGGTCAACTGTACGTCTCAGCTATAGGGCTTTACATATGTATAAAATACGCTACAGTTTACGTCTGCATATCTACAGGGTGATTGGTGAGAATGGCCTATTAAAAATATTAAGTATACAAACGGAACGGGATTTTAAAACATAATTTTGTAATTGGATATAGTTGGATATGAATTATCGCGTGAAAATATTTCTGAATAAATAGGTCCACAAATCAATTTCTTCATAGATACAGGTGACTCTAGTTTAGGCTGTAAAATAATTGTTTATTTGTAGAAACTATCATTAATTTTCAGTTAAGCGCTGTCACTGTCACGTTTGTCTTTTCTACTAAAACGAAATCGCTTTCTATACAAATTCAGAGATGGCCGATATGCATTTCATGTACGGTCGTGCTAATGGTAATATTTATGAAGCACGGCGATTATACGCCGAAGCATTTCCTAATCGTGCAATTCCATCTGATAAATTGTTTTCACGTCTACATCAACGATTAAGTGAAAATGGTTCATTTATTGATAAAAAACATATTGCCGGACGACCAAGATCAATAGCAAGTCCAGAAAGTGAGCAAGTTCTAGCAAGAGTAGAAGAAAATCCGAATATCAGTACCAGGACAATAGCTAGGGAACTGAACATCAATGCTTCTTTAGTATGGAGGATTTTGCGAGAACAGCTGCTACAGGCTTTATTACCTCCGAATTATGTTTCCAGACTTACTTTCTGTAGAATCATCTTCGAAAAACTTATCCATAATCAAAACTTTGTTGCTAATATTTTATTTACTGACTAGGCTATTTTTACAAACAATACAATAATGAGTATCCACAACAAGCACATTTGGGCGGATGAAAATCCTGATGCTGTTATGGAGACAAGACATCAACACCGATATTATGTGAACGTTTGGCTGAGTATTTTTGGAAATTGTTTGATAGGCCCGGTGTTTTTACCAAATCGTTTAAATGGCGAAAATTATCTCAACTTTTTAATTAATCTTTTATCCCCATTAGTAGAAGATGTTCCTCTAATTGACAGAGTTAACCAATGGCTTTTGCACGATGGTCCACCACCACACTTTGCTGTCGTAGTAAGGCAATTTTTAAATGAAACTTACAACTACAAATGGATAGGACGGGGAGGTCCTGTGCCATGGCCACCTAGATCCCTTGACCTAAACCCCATTCTGCATTTGAGGATATTTAATCCAGCTTGTATATTCAAGGCCAATTAATAATGTGGGTGAACTACAGCAGCGAATAGAAAACAAATACCACACAATCAGACAAAATCCAGGGTTGTTTGAAAGAATACGAGCTTGCTTTCAGCGAAGATGTGAAGCATGAATACAAATGGCAGGTGGACATGTAGAAAATCTTCTTTAGGCTGCTTTTTTTTGAGAAAATATTTAATGTAGTAATATACTGTTTGTTTATAAAAATGTACCTAATTTTTTGATGAAAATAGAAATTCACCTCTATCTGTGAAACAATTGATTTGCGGACCTATGTATATTAAGATTTCTTTGTTTTCCGACACTTTTTTTAAAACACCCTGTATGCATACAATATAATAATACAATCATTGTAAAATAAAAGTATTTAAGTATTATTGATGTTGTTTTTTGACCGTTTTTTTGTTAAACAATAAAATTTATACGGGTTTTTCGGTCCTTTAACTGTAACTTAAACTGTATTTTCGATATTTCGTCACAATTCTGTGAATTACTTCAAACTAGACGTTAATCTAAATTCTTTTTAATTAGTATAATTTCGTGAAGAAGAATTGTGACGAAATATCGAAAATAAAGATTCTATTATTAAAGGACCGAAAAACCCGTATAAATTTTATTGTTTATTTAATTATTTGTATTAGCAAATCCGCAACTACATTAGAAACTCTTACTAAGAAGTAAATATCCATCTATTAGTATAATTAAGAATGAAGCAGAGTGCTCTAATTCTGTCAAAAATTTTTTTTTAACTTAAAGTAGTATTTTTTATGTCGCAAATTATAACTACTTTTTATATGTGTATACGACTACTAACACATATATTGATAAATATTACAGTGCATGCTATTGTGGAAGATATTACTACTACCATTAGGTAGTAGGTACAAAGATATTAGTCTTTATACTCATGTCTAAAATATTTTACAGCATACAGCCGCTGGCAGTTTACAGTTAGCCAAGTTGTTTGTTTGTTTATATTTCGCTGCCTGATTTAGTCCCAAGGAAATCTTATGGCTTTTCGATTCAATTTATATGTCTCCTATAGTACATACATACATATTTATCTGCATACAAAAGTGTTTTAAATATTTGCGATTATTTTTCTATGGAAATCTGTTGATGTGACATTTGATAATTGTTCTAATTGACCTAATTGAATTCTGTTAAAATATTTTTAGTTAGTACAGATGATGGTTAATATTTAGCCATATCCAAACAATCAATCATCCTGTATAGGTACAGAATGAAATACGTGGGAAACAATGATTCGTGGCTTCGGCGACATCTCTATTCAAAATCACACATATATTATAATACACTCCAGACTGACGTTTGAACTATTATCATCGTATCTAAGAGTAGCCCGCTTATGCAAATTGTTTAAATCCGAATAAAGCGAAATCTCCAATTCAAATGCTACCACAGAAACTTTGCTGCAATTATTTATAGTCAGTGGCTACTGTGTGTATTGGTATTATTCACTTCTCCATGTAAAACTTTTGTGTTAATTACGATCAGAAATAATTCCCTTGGTCGAGATGCAATTGCCTTACACCAGCAGTCGTTATTAGATCGTTCTCGGAGCAGCAATTACATACTACGTACTATACGGTAGTAATGCACATACCGGACTTTTCAAACTCTACTGCATATCTCGTAATCAACGAAGCGTTATGACTGTATATGCATTACGTATGCCGTGTGCATGAACATACTAACACATGTGTAATTAATTTATATTCCAGACAATAACCTAAAGTTCATTTAGCTAGTACTGAAACCGGACGGCAAAAGTTTCGTGGCCTAGGCGAACTACTCCGGCTAATATAAATGCGGAATGAAGACTACACGAGGAGTATTACGCTGTTGGCGTCAGAACTGGGACGGAAAGGAATGATGTCTGTATTGAACGAGGTCCTATAACATACACCACTACTAGCTTCTGTTCTCAGATGGTGAATAAAGCACAAAAAGTTTTTCGAAGTTTACAATAATGTGATACCTCCGGATTACTAAATCTTGGCTAGCGTCTGGTATTTAACCGATTAATTTAATTTTTAGTTCGGATTTCAATCTATTTATGCCAATTTATTACTATATACTTTTCACTAATTGTAGCTAATTATTACTGTATTGTGCTAATTTGAAGTTTCAATTTTAGAAAATACACTCTCCTTATGAATTTTGACAGACTATGAAGGTTATCTCAATATATTTATCAAAGTGCGGTATTTTGGACGTATACGAGAAAATGAGTTTCATAAGGATCTATTCTGTCCCATAAACTTTCTAATGAGCAAGACCGTTTGTTTTCTTGCTAAACGAGTTTGCTGTATTATTTTTTAACAAGTTAATAATAAATATTCAAAAAATCGCATTGAATACTTAATTCGGATATGATACACTGTGCAACAAAATGAAAACTGCGATAATACAAACATTTCACATAGATCCTTCTGATTCAGTATACGTCTAAATTAATACAATGGTTTCAATTTCAGGTAGGCATTGATTGATTGATTGGTTACTATCAAGGCAGGACAGTCTTTAATTGTCCCTAACACTCTAGCCCACTGGGCCTACTGTGTTATTTCTACCTTGATTTCATTTTACGCAAACAGGTTAATTCCCTCGATCAGGTTTAGAAACCTATTTGGTTAATCTTTCTCCACTGGTAAATCAAATGCGCTTTGCATAGCAACCCTACGTTAACTTAGTGCTACGCATTCGAAGATGATATGAGAGGCCGTTTCCTCCTTCTCATTACAGAGTCTGCATAGGGGTTCATCTTTATAAATCCCCAACTTATGCAGGTGACCTCTTAGCCAGATATGTTAATAGACATATTACTGCCCTAAGCGGAGTCCTGTTTAATGCAAGTAAGTCAGCAGTTAATCGTTATGACGGTCGTTACATCTTCCGTTTGTTGTGCCCCTTACATGATTCCAATTTAGTTGGCGTTATTTTGTAATCCACTCATTAATTGCACCACTTGCTCCACTCTTGGTGATACGTAGACCTGGCTCCGGTACGGTAAATTTAATTTGGGAACCCTCCCTCGCTAGCTGGTTTGCAGTTTCATTGCCCGCTATACCTCTGTGTCCCGGCACCCACACCAAGATGACCGTGCTGTTTGTGGCCAGAACCAGACCAGTTAGGTATTGCAGACATTCCCATACTAGTTTGGAGGCTATATAATAAGATGCTAGAGTCTTTAAGGCTGCCTGATTGTTAGGGAGAATGCACATCGCCTCCCCTCGCACTTGGCGACGCAGACTCTTTAACGCACAGGTTTGTATAGCATATATTTCTGTTGGAAATACCGTTGTGCATCGCCCAAGTGGTTCACATACCTTGTAACCCTGGTTTTCCTCATAAACACCAACGTCGGAATTAGTACGCACTCTTGACCCATCTGTGTACCAGTTTTGGGTGTGCGGTTTTCTCCTTCACCATTTTTCCACTCATCTCAATTCAAGGAAAGTTTGAAGGCTTTATCGTAGGAAATTCTGATTATTGATTGCTATGTCGCTGCCCATATCAAAGATTGGATTTCTTACTGTTGTTTCTATTCTGGTGTGCCCTAACTCATAGTGGGTTCTCCAGTTGTTAGTATTTCTCAGTCTGTACGCTCGCATTCTAGCCTTTCCCATGATAAAAATATCGAGAGGGAGGGCGGCAAGTTTAGCATGGTCTCCATAGCAGGCGTTGGGGGTGCTCTTAATAGCTCTAGTTATACATAGACATGCTAATATCTGAATTCTCGAGAGATTAGTTATCCCATGCTTCTGTGTGATTTTTGGCCACCAGACCAGGGAGTCGTAAGTCATCATGAGTTGTACTACCATACTATACAACCAATACGTCATATCCGGTTTGAGTTTCCAGGTATGCACTGCGAATGTATTTAGAAATTTGTTTGTGATACCTGAAAGTATTATCCAAATGGAATCCCAAACTTACAGCATTATTAACCATTGAAATAGGTGTACCATTATTCGTTAAGCAGAAATTACAAACTCTTTTGGGGCCAACCAGAATAGCCTTGGTCTTACCAGGATTAGTAGTAAGAGAGTGATCAGTGGACGTGTTAAATAGTCCATCAAGATCCAATGCCAATTAGATATTTCAAAAGAAAACTGTATATCATCTGTATATGAGTGGGATTTGTAATAATTTAAAAAAGACAAGAGCTTGAAAGGATAGCATGGGACCCAACACAGAGCCCTGAGCGACCTATTTTTTTGCATATTAGAAATATACGAGTGAGCGTTTTTATATTCGCGGAATGGGGGATAAGGGATGGTAATAAAAATACCAAATTATTTTTCTTTTTCAATATATTCACCTGCAAGACGGATACATTTTTCACATCTTTCAATTAATTTATTTATACCCTCATAAAAAAATCATTTCTCTTTATCTGCAAAATACGCCGAAACTACCTCCTTGACTTCGTCATCGGCAGTAAATTTTTTACCCCGCAGCTCTTTTTTCATTTTCGGAAACAGGTAATAATCACTCGGGCCCAGGTCGAGGCTGTAGGGTGGGTGATTCACAATTTCGAAGCCCACCTTATGCAGGGCAGCTAACGGAACGCGGCTTTTGTGGACGGGCGCGTTGTCGTGCAAAAGCAGTACACCTTTCGTCAATTTTCCCCGCCCTTTCTCTTTAATGGCTTCTTTTAGTCGCTCTAATATTGAAGCGTAATATTCTCCGGTTATAGAAACACCTTTATTTTTATAATCAATCAACAATATTCCTGCCGAGTCCCAAAATACCGTTGCCATGAGTATCCCAGCTGACTGTGACACTTTAAATTTCTTGGGAGGTTTGCCCTTTTTACGCCACTGCATGGAGTCTTGTTTGGACTCAGGTTCATAATGATGAACCCAAGTTTCGTCTCCAGTAACAATTCGACTCAATACACCATCCTTGTCTTCATTACAGAGGTCCAAAAATGCACGCGAACACTCTACGCGCTGTTGTTTTTGTGGCGACGTGAGCATTCTCGGCACCCATCTTGCGCTGACCTTAGACATGCCGAGATGATCGTGTAGATTTTAAAAATTGTTGCATCGGATACTCCAACCATTTCTGCGAGTTGTTTCTTCTTTAGTCGGACATCTTCGAGTACAATTTTTTCAACTTTTTGGATAAGAGCTGGCGTGGTCACCTCAATGCTCCTGCCCGGCCTCTGGTCGTCTTCAAAGGGATTCCCTTCTTTGTTTAAATAAACTATGTCACTTGTACAAATGGTTTTTCCTGGACAAGAGTCGCCGTAAACCAATGACATCTCATTCATTATGGTCGCGACTGATTTTCCTTGCCCTGGTAAGGAACTTTATAACGGCACGATATTCGATTTTCCATATTTCACTTTTCACTCCTTATTATGTTACTTGGTTGACGATAGCTCAAAGACTAACTGTCTAATAACAATGAAACTTCGTATTTATACTAATTATGAGTCGCTGCATAGGCCACGCCTCAATGCGCCTAATCACCCCCTACAACCCGCTCATTCCACGAATATAAAAACGCTCCCTCGTACATAAGCTGTAGCGATCTTCTGAAGTAAATTCGGTCAAATGCTACTAAATGAAGAAGAAATGAATTCAAAAATGAATGAAAATCTTCTTATTTTGATTAGAACTGTGTGAATAAAAATGTTTCACCATGCCTACACATATATCTTCCATTTCAGAGACAGTAATATGTTAGGAAGATAGTATTTAAGAATAATACACGCTACTACCACATTGTTAATAAAATTCGGTCGTTCTAATTTTATATCGGACGCCCATAAAATTGAGCGCAAGTGCACTAAGACTTCATCTTCATAAACGGTTCTATAGTACTGACACTATTCGTATCCTGTCCCCTGTTGGTATTTACGACTGCGTCGTCATCGGATGCATCTTCTTCCGGACTGCCTCCTCTCAAAGGAAGTCATTTCAATTTTTCAATTGCTACCGTTTATTATTCCGATAAAGCGTCTTCCCATATCCAGGACCCGTATTCACTACTTACATTTCCTCACTACTTACATTTCCCGCAGTGATGTGCTTGTTTCTGTTTATCCATTCGTGTGTGAGTGTATAGAACGATGTAAATTTTAACGACTGCCGAAGCTTTTGCCGAGTGTCCGAACGATATCATTGGGAAAGTATTGTAGGATATAAAGAGTGCGAGTAGCGAAAAGTCCATCCCTGACCTTAATGCTTAGCTACCACTGTAACATCGGCAATATAAAACTACTCTAGTTTATCTGATGTAGCTGCTCTATCTTAGTGCGATCATATAGTGGATGGCACAATATTTTTAGAATAGATGTATTATATGTATGTATATACTTATAGAATCATTTACAATTTTACTTCGACGGTTTCAGCGAAATTTTGCTTAGGACCATCATCACTTTTATAAGATAAACATCCTATCCACTATATTAAATACCGGTTTAGAACGTTGAAATACCTTGGCTTCGACTATAGTACTCAAACGTTGCCGGAAGAGTTTTTTGGACAACTGCGGATTTTCAGGACATCTTCCCTCTCGCAACAACAATTCGGCTGATGTTCTTCTTCGATTCGAACACTGATGCAAACGTCCCACACATACGTGCAGACGGACGATGCTCTGGCGGTCTGTTTAGAAATTGTTATTCCGTTAGGTATCCGAAAACACCGAACCACTTCGGAATTGCGTCGTCGTGTCCTGAATACGATTATTTTAAAACAAAGAAATTGAGTACGTAGGAAAAAAAAGGGGAAAACAAGAAAAGGAAAGATATACT